>BRDA01002452.1:5604-18054 GCA_036984385.1 Crenuchus spilurus
GGAGAGGGAGGTTTGGGTTTCCCTGCTTAGACTGCTACCTCCGCGACCCGGCCCCGGATAAAGCGGTTGATAATGGATGGATGGATGGATGGGCCACATTATACTCAGTTCAATATCAGGTCTAAATAAAGGCGCTGACATTATAATCAGACGAACACGAGTTCGAATCCCCGTCATGCTTCTTGCCATCAACAGCCAGGAGACCAAAATTGGCTGTGCTCTCTCTGGGTGGGCCACGTCATTATTAAGTAATATCTGCTAGCTCAGGTGCCTGTTAGCTGATCCATCAGAGCTGGGGCTCCTGCGCTTTACTCTGAGTGCAATGGCTGCCCAGTGATGATGTATAGGCAGCAGTTGGAAAAGAGGTGGTGACACTTCACATGCATCAGAGGAGGCCTGTACTAGTCTTCACCCTCCTAGAGTCAGGGACCTTGCAAGTGATTGGGAGAATCATAGCAGATGGGTGGGTTTATTGGGGGGGATTGGGTCAAAAATTTAAAAAAGTTTCAGTTTATTTATCTAAATTCTGAATGCACACAATGAACATATTGAAAGAAACTACCTAATTCTTATTGTGTTGAGTTTCTGCTCTTTAGCAGATGCTGATCAAATCCCCCACTGTCTATTCCCAATGACACCTTCACACCTTGGTGTAGGCAGACCCCCTACCCACTGCTCATCAAACCCCTCTTACCTTTCACACCTCTCTGTCTACCTTTTGACCCCTTCCCCCCTTCTAACTGTATTTAAAACCCCAGAAGGATGTGTGTCCTTCAGACTGGGTTCAGACTGCACTGGTGACACACTCAAATTGTCATCGTCGGTCATCTTCTTCAATAAAACACTGAAAACCTGAAGACCCAGTCTCCTGACTTTCTCCTGACTCAACTGCCTGATTTCTAACAATATAAAATGGATGAATGTGCTGCAATTCATCACCAAAATTCTCTCATATTGTGAAACCTCCTGTCACAGCCTCATCTTGAGTCCATGTGCTCTTTGTTTATGTTCTGTTGTTTCTGCACTCGTCACATCATGCCCTGTCTCATCACTGGCTGCACATGTCTTGTCATTGCACAGCCCTGGTCCCTCAATCCTGGTCTGATTGTTTGGTTTAAAGGTTCCCTCGTGTCTCACAGTCCATCATTGTATTATCTCTCCTGTTCTGTCACTATACTATTGGTCAAACATTATGGAGGACCAAAAATGACAAATGTATAAATGTATAAATAAATAAATGGAGGACCAAAAATGACAAAAGTATAAATTAATTAATTAATTTGATAGATAAATAAATGAATAAATAAATAAATAATTAAATAAATAAATAAATGGAGGACCAAACATGACAAAAGTAAAAATAAATAAATAAATAGATATACATTTTTTCATGAAAAAGTGTATATACTACTAATAAATGTTTTTACTTTATTTATGTATTTAACATGTCTACATTTATTTATTTATGTATTTATTTATGTATGTACTTTTCTTCAAACCGTATGTTAATTGAGTGGGCGGTCCTAACCTCATTCTAAAAGCACGATTGGTTAAAGAGTTCTGATAGTTTCCTCTCTATTAGTAATGCCTTGGCTTATAGCGACTGTTCTCTAGCAATACTGGCCATTGGACTTAGCTTAGCTAGGTAACTACAACTGATGAAATGTCTTTAAGAACAATTGCAATTGATTTAAGATCATTGGCGAATGTTTGTGAGAACCACTCGCCAAAGGACTACCTTCTCTTTAATTTAGAAAGAGAAGGTACTATGACTGATCTCTGTCTCTCTCTCTCTCTCTCCGTGTGTGTGTGAGTGAGTGAGAGAGAGAGAGGTTGGTGTTGTTACTGCAATATAACAGTGCATTTTACAGATGTATAGAACGTGAACATTAGATGTAAATAAGAGCGTTGATTATCACCAAGCTTTCCAAACACTGAAAATATTTAAAACCGCGTCTGGATACGTAATCTGCGTAGTGAGCTCGTGCATGTGAACCGAAATAGCGTCTCCTAAGGTCTGAAATGAGTATCCAGCTCATCTCCAATTTAAACCATTATCAACACTCCAAACAGCAGCAAGCATGTCGTTTTGAAAGACAATGTATTCTTTGTATTGTACTGGTCAGCTACGTACAGCTCGTAGCAGTTCTGTTAATGGCCTTCCACTCGACGCCATTGCGGAGTTAATAGAATAGCTTAGCCAACTCGGGTTATTACAAGATAGTGTTGTTTGATTGCTTCTGTCTGGTTCACCAAACTGACCAATCGTGCTTTTAGAATGAGGTTAGGACCGCCCACTCAATTAAAATACGGTTTGAAGAAAAGTAAATGCACACGAGTGGAAATACATAAATAAATAAATGTAGGCATGTAGAAATACATAAATAAATAAATGTACACACGTTAAATACATAAATAAATAAATGTAGACATGTTAAATACATAAATAAATAAACGTAGACATGTTAAATACATAAATAAAGTAAAAACATTTATTATTAGTATATATAATAAATGTATTAACACTTTTTCATGAAAAAATGTATATCTATTTATTTATTAATTTATACTTTTGTCATGTTTGGTCCTCCATTAATTAATTAATATATTTATTTATTTATACATTTATTTATTTATTTATTTATTTATTTATTTATATTTTTGTCATTTTTGGTCCTTCATAAAACAGCCTCTGTTTTGAGTTTTTGTCAATAAAGCCTTGCTTTGACCCATGCAGTATCCACATCCTCCCACACCTCTGACACATACATGTACACAATATTTATTATGAAGTTAAGGCTAAACTGCCACTCAGTCTGATAATACATTGAATATTATATTATTTTAGCGCTGCAGTAGATCATGATCAAATCAGCCGGGGCCGGATCTGGCACTAGTGTACTACTTACTGTGTCAACACCTGCCAGTAGCAGCTCAGCAACACTCCCATAAACATCCTTTTTACTCATGTTGGTGTTGGAGAGCAGGTAGGTGAGGTACTCTCCTTCAACTTCTTGATTTGTTTCCAGGCGCCTCTGAATGTCATCCATTTTTTTGTCAATTAGCTTGCAGGCTATAAAAAAACAAGTATATACAGTACTAGTTTGGACACTCCTACTCATTTTTTCTACATTGTAAATTAATTCTGAAGTCATACAGAATCATGTAGTAAACTTAAAAGTGTTAAACAAAACAAAACATGTTTTAGATTTTACTTCAAAGTAGACACACAACTGATGTCTCAAACACATTAAGAGGCAAGAAATGCAAGTCATGTACTCTTGACCAGACACATGTTAACTGAAACTTTTGACTGGTTCTGTATTTATATTACATTTATACAACATAGTTTAAGGCATTCTTTGAAAGATTCTTAATGTAAAAATACTCACCAAATTTGAAAATGCCTTCCCATCCATCTATATAACGACGCCAGAATGGCAAGTAATTGCGTGTCCATTTGGGCAGTATGCTCACAACCATGGCGTGGCTAAACATCTTAGCAACGGAATCAATGAATTCCTGACTCTCAGCTGGGATCTTCTTCTCAAGACAACCAATACGAGTTTCAAACAGAATGCTAGAGATTCCTAAATAAGCAGGATCAGGAAAAGATCAGACATATGCCCAATATCAGCACACAGTCACAGACTTACACCACACATACGGTGATACAACTCAAACTGAACAATTGTCTTCATATTTCTTATGAGATATATTGGGTTCATACTGTCTGCAACTAAATTAAAGTCAGAGTAGTGTAAATGTAAGAAACACTGTATTTCCTTTTTGCTTTAGATTCTGTCTCAGATCTTTTTATTCTGGGTCGTAGAACTGGATCTGCCAACATTGCAAACACTGGTAATAGTCACCTAAATAGCTTAAACAATTCCTGTCAAAATACATCACTAAAATGTGCATCTTACCTCACATCCCAATCTTAATTAAAGTCACAAGTCAATGCAATCGTACTCTGATTGACTTGGATCATATTAATATATATTTATTCCTGATCGTCACTGAGAACAGTAACTCTTTATTTGACAAGTCCATGACATTTACAAGTAGAGCAACAAAACTCTACAAATTGCAGGGCAGGGGTATTCCAAATTCAGGGTTAGGTACCTGTGTTATCATTTATTCATGTCATTTGATGGACATTCTAATCACAAGCAACCCTGATCAGGCTACATTTGTAAGTGACTGTAGCATTAGGAGTCTTGCCCAAGGACCCTTATAGCTATAGTGTGCTGTACCAGCCTGGCATGTGGAGGGCTGTGTTGTTGTCTGGTACGCTAAGCCAACCCGTATCGTGTTCTGTCTTGCTGGGCAGCTGAAATTCATCCCTGACTGATCTTACCTTCTAGAGTGAAACAGTACAGCACATTAGACATGTTGGGCACCAGGTCTCCGGTTGCGCTCATCTCACGCAGCTCCTGTATCCTTTTGATTAAATCTGTGACCACAGCATTGATCACATTCTCATACTTCACCGACTCCTTGGGATGAAGCATGCGTTTATTCAACACAGCACGAAGTTTATACCACTTCTCTCCTTCCCTGATAAAGAGGTAGATCATTATTTATTCATATAGCAAATTTCATATAGAACATATAACTTAAATCCATGACAATATATGATAAACACATTTTTCTTTAGGGTCACAATCACAATTAGCCTAAAGTTAAAAATTAGAGAAGAACTGGCCTGCTGGCAGTAATGACTGCACAAACATATGTTGCAATAGCAAAGCAGTGCTATAATCTCTGATAACAGTCCATATTACATAACTGCTACTTTTCTACCAGCTCAGTCATAAAATTAACTTGTGCTCATAGACTCTAAGGCCAGTCCAGTTATGGATGGATACCTGCACAGTTTGGTGATTTCTCAGCTCTAATGCATTGTGTTTGATTAGGAATATCACCAGGAATCTGGCTCCCCATAACTGGGGTTGCCCACCCCTGTTCTAAGGGATATTGTTTGTGTTTACAGTTGACTTTCCAGAATTATCCAGTCCTGCTGTTCTTTTCTCATTGAACAGGTTTAACTTTGGGCTTAAGCTGTCTGGCTAACCTGAGAAATCCTGCTTTATGGAAAACCCCCCGGTGTGAAAGGTGGTTATGGCTTACTCAGTCATGGGTCCATAGCCTATGTCCTTCATATCTCGATATTCAGTCCATGCAGTCATGTCTCCTCTGCTGGGAAACTTGTCTTCTTTCCTCAAAAGCTCCTCCAACAGCTCCGCACTGCTTATACAGATGCTGTTTATCGCACCAGATTTCACTTTAAATATGGGGCCACGAAGCTGCTTTTCATACAGCTGAGAAAACCATAAAGAAACAGAAAGTAACAACTGTTCTTAGTATTATAACTTGGTATTGATGTGGGTGACTTGATTAAAACAGGTGCAATTAATACAGGTAATTAGTGCAGAATAGGAGGACTTCTTAAAGAAAAACTAACAGGTTTGTAAGAGCAATAATTCTCACTGGTTGTTAGGTGATTAAATACTTATTTCATGCAATAAAAAGCAAATTAATTATTTAAAAATCACACAATGTGATTTTCTGAATTTTTTTCATTCAGTCTCACAGATGAAGTGTACTTACAATAAACATGACAGACCTCTCCATTCTTTGTAGGTGGGAAAACTTGCAAAATTGGTAGTGTATCAAGAACTTATTTTCCCCACTGTTTTATTTATAAAGGATGTAGTGTTCTTCAAGAGTTGTTAGGATTATTTGATAAGAATTTGATTTGGCCATTTTATAAGCCTGGGCATTTCACTTGAATTTGCCATGTCATTACTCCAAATTTCTACAGTAAAAATGAATGATACTCATGTTATTGATAACAGATTGAGAGTAGTTTGTGAATATATTAGCTTGATTTGATCATTTTATTTGATCATTGTAAAAGACTGATTTTGCATTACATTACTCCAAATTCCTAAAGTCAACATGAGTTACACTCATATCATGGATACATGAGAATGTGTTTTTAAGAATATAGTGCTGTGGTCTGATAATCAGATTTATGTCTGATTGTATGTGAATTTTATTTTTCTCTTTCACAAATAGGTTGTGGCATCTTTTATTTATTTTGGTTACATGTTTTGTGCATCAGTTTTTTTTTAAATAATGTTAATTAAGCTGTAAACTCGCTTATTTTAGTGTTTGCATAACTGCATTAAAAACGCGAGACTACCGTAATATCCGCTGTAGACGCGCACTACAAATCTTACTGTACACAGCACCACTGCGTTTACGCGATGTGCAATGACGTGACCAAGGTGGCGGTTCAGATTGTACCTGTATCTCATGCATGCGGTTGTAATAGCCTTGAACAATAATCCTGTAGAGAATTGTTGGTAAAGTGATGACAGGGAGGTCAGCCTCGGTCCTGATGTTTGCAGGACTGTCCTGTAGACGGACAGGTTCAGGAGCATTTCCTCCTGCCCATCTCCACAGCTTCAGACTGGCCGTGGTGGGTTTCAGAAACCGTCCAGACACTGACTTAGTCCAGCGCAGAACTAAAAGGCCTGCCATAATAAAGAATGGACGGCTAAAGTAGTCTAAACAGCAGACTGTCCTAAGCTGTGGCTCCACCTCCCTCTCCACACACATTGAAAAACAAACTTTTTAACCCTTCGTTTGAATGAAAAACGTCCCATTCTGGCATCACACTTGCAGAAAAATGCAAGAAAATATCAGACTATTATCTTCCGGAAAACGTAGAAAATTTTACATTTCCATTTTATTACAAACATTAACACTAATTGGTCTACATGTCTGGTGACTTAAATTACATAAATTTTTTTTTTGCTGTTTGAATAATAATGACCAGCAGTGTGTTTTGTAACAACTAATAATGCCAAATATTACAAAACTGGTGACCCCTTATTAATGAATATGTAGCAAACATAATACTATTTATGAAATATTAATGGAAGGATCATGAAAAAATACTTTCCTGCATCCTCACCACAAAATTCAGGGTCAGATGTTTGAAAAGGAACATCTAAACAATGGATTTTGGAAACACCTTCTGTGGACCAGTTACATTAAAGTAGACCTTTTTGGCTGCAATGAGAAAAGGTATGGTTGGGGAAAAAAAGTGTACAGAATTTCATGAAACAATGTCTGCAACTGTGAAGCATGGGGGTGGATCGATGCTGTGTGCTTGTGTTGCAGCCCGTGATATGGGGGAACATTTCACATGAAATTTACAGTTACATATGATTAAGAAGGAAGAATAGTGAACTGTAACTGTATGTAAGGTAGATCTAAACAAAATGAAAACCTAATTATGCCTTTATTAAGCATTGTACACTGCAATGCTGCTTTCTGCATTTTTCACTCACTGTTCTGAATGTTTGTGCAAAATACTGGAAAAACAAGACCCATTTATCAATGTAAACACAATTTCAACCTTTAAATATCACAGCCTTTATAGAAATGTCCACAAAATATCAAGTCACTTAGTGATTGGTATGACTTTGCACTTCCAGTTTCACCACACCATCATTGTTTAATTTCATAAACATTGTCAATAGAGCCGGCAGGGTCCGTTTTATAAAGCATGAAGTGGCCCTGCACTTGGGCTGCACTGATCTCAGCGTGAACATCCAATGCACGCTCTGCAAACCTTTCCCCCTCAGCCACAGACTCCAGTGGGTAGAACCTCCGAAACATCTGAGTCAGCTGATAGTGTGTGCAGTAACCAACATACTGTTTCAAGTCCACACGACCAGGTCTTATCAGAGCTGGGTCAAGTCTAGCATATGTGGGTAAAAAAAGAAGAAGTTAAAATTAGGACAAAAATAATTAAAATATGAATTATAAGATTAATTATTATAAGATTTTTTTTTTTTACAGAAAATAGAGAGCATGAAGTTGGATACACAACACTGCAAAAGCTATCCTGAGAAAATATCAGCTCTAAATTACAGCCTTATTATAACCTACAAACAATAAGACCAATTAAAAGAACACAAAAAAAAAAGTTTAAAAGTACATGAACACATAACTCAGCATATGTTTGGTGTCATTTAGATGGAGTTTGTTACAAGGCAACTGCATTTAAAAATAAATTCTTAAGATTTAAATTAATTTAAGATTTAAACATTCAGAGTGATCTGATGTGAAATTCTAGCATAATGCACAGTTCAAGGGAAACTTACAGAGTGCTTAAAAGTGGGAACTGGACTTCTAAAATCCTTCTAAAAGCAAATTTACAAATTCACAAACTTGTTTCATGCTGTCTGATGCCTGATACACTTTTTCATACTTTACAACAGTTAGTTCTGATTAGAGCTGCACCAAGTACTGAAAGTTCCAAACGTCAACACAAATCAATTCTATACTCTTACTTTCAGTATTTTAAAAAGTTGCACTATTTCCGTACTGCATTTTAGTGAATTTTGTTGACAACTGAAGAGCTCTGTATGGATTCCAGAGAACAAATATGTCTGTTCTTTTTTTTTATTTAATAATTTGTAAAAATGTAGAAATGTGTCTTTTATTAAACATTAAGCGTAAAAAAGATGAGTGATTTAAATTTATAGCCAGATTATTTATTTGGCATCGAGTACTGTGATAGTACACTTTGTATTGGTATTAAAGTCAAAATTGTGGCATCAGGCTCATTCAGTGAGTGCTGATATAGAGTACAAAAACAGTGGGACTAGTTCTCAAGTTGTGGAACTTTGTGTGTTGGCAGAGGCGAATAAGTTAATAATAAACAAAGAAGTCGTAATATGTTGTCACTTATTACTGTTAGATGGTTGTTATCTTTGGCAGTCAGCCTGCAGCCTCATGTCTACACCATATCACAGCATAACAGCACAGCCTGTCATATGATATTGTTTAAAAGCTTTTTGAAATTCAGTCAGAATAAAGGTGCACAGACAGGGCAATATCATACTAGTCAGTACAGAGAAACATGCTTTGCAGAACATACATTGTTTTGGGATTTTAATATTATCGTTTCTCTCATCACTGAGCCTTACCTCTCAATGAAATTAGTAGTCATGAACACAATTCTGGCCTCTGATGAAGCAACTCCATCTAAAGCGTTCAGTAGTCCACTGAAAGTGAGCCTTCCCATGCCCTGGTAAGCCAATGGGTCTGTGAATAGTAACCAGAATATACAGCATATAATGTAAGGACAAAAGCACAGTGATACAGAGCTCGCAGAATGTCTGGTTGACTTTGTACAACATTAACCCTTAATATAAAATGATCTGAAAACAATTATGATCTGCAACCTAAGACTACTCTCACTTCTTGCCTTACAAAATGGACCTTGTCATCTTCATTGACTGTGTTATTGACAATAACAGGGGTTAAAGAATTAGGTCACTTTGAATAGAGGTTAGGCATGCAGGTGTACAAACAGTAATAAAAGCTTATATAAAGGCGCCCTCTTGTGGACATACTCTCATTGGGCTGCAATTCCCGGCTGACAAAGGCAGCATCCACGTCTTCCAGCAGAATAATGCTCTGCTGTGGAGCCACACTCAACAGGTGGTTCAGACGGTCATCTGACAGACTGCGGTCACTCAGACTCATCAGACAGATACTATAGCCCAACTCCCCAGCAAGAGCCGTTCTGAAAACAGAAAAAAAGCACACAAATATCCATAACACACAAGCTAAACATTCACTGGCCACTTAATTAGGTATCAGCTCCTCTGAGCATATAGGTGCAGTTTGTAGTTCAACAATTACAAACTGCAGTCCATCTGTTTCTCTGTATACTTCATTAAATCCCTGTTTTTAAGTGATCAGGACCTCCAACTGGACCACCACAGAGCAGGTATCCCATGGGTGGTGGATCATTCTCAGTAGTACAGTGTTACTGATGTGGTGTTACTGTGTGTTGTGCTGGTACAAACTACAGCTCACAAACTTTGAAGCACCACTGTGCAGCTAATGAAGTGGCCAGTGAGTGTATTTGAACACATACCTACATACAATCCATGTTAACCTTTAAAACCATGAGTGATCACCTGCAGACCTGGAGGGTCAGTGTCCAGCAGTTTGGAGATTTCTCTACTCAAAGACCTGCACCAAAACCTGACAATTAACAGAACCCAGTTACCCAAATACTTAACAGTATTAAGCTTATCTTAACTGGTAGAAAGAAACACAGCTCAAATTAGTCTTACCAGGCTAGTTTGGGCAGGAAAAATAGGCAAACCATGTTGGACACCAGCTCTCCAAGATCGTTTCAGTCATTTACTGTCATAACTACACAACCAGTCAAAGGTTTTTGAACATTTCTGGTATGCACCTACAGCAAGATAATGACCCAAAACATCAGTCCAAGCTCTGCCAAAACTACCTCAGGAACAAACAACAAGATGGTCAGCTTGAAAACATGGAGTGGAGCACAGTCTCCAGACTTAAACCCCATCCAGCTGATCTGGGATGAAGTGAAAAGCAAAGCAAGCCTACAAGAGCCAACATTTATGTGACGTTCTGCAGCAGATTAGTGAAGAACTGTCTGAAGAATGTTTGATGTCTGTTGTAGAAAGAACATCACGAGTGTGTTCAGCTGTTATATCTGACAAAGGTGCTGCTTTGTGTCCAAAGTTTAGACACATTTTGGTCTATAAATTGATTCCATGAGTTCTTATTTAACTCCTATACTTTCATTTCAGAGTGTAATGAGAAATTAAACTCAATTATTAAAATTGTTTTTTGAAAAATTGTTCTAAAACTTTTGACTGGTAGCGTCAAAACTCAACTTAGCTATTCGTTTAACTGAATAATAGGCCTTGAGACAAAGTAAATTATGAATGACACAGAGTTGCTTACATGAAGCTGCTCTTTCCACAGCCTGGTGGTCCATACAGGAGATATCCTCTTCTGTACGGAATCCCTAAAAAATGTAAAAGTCAATAATGAAATCTTTTGTCCCTAAATTTAAGAATCACATATTACTTTATTGATTGTTTGGTTTTACCTCTATCTGTGTACCACTTTGGATTACTAATGAATTCCTTTACATCATCTACCATCCTCTCGGCCACTCCATTCTCCAGAACAACAGAGGACAAAGGTCGGCGGCGACGGGGGAATCCAAATGGCCTCCACTCCGCTCCCATAGCAGTGTACATCACAGTGCGGCCCTCCTCCTGTTTGAGAGCCAGCTCTCGTGCTACACATAAGGAGTAACAAATCAATAAATTATCTGTCCAAAACCTTTTTCATTCAAGACGTGTTGGCCCTTAAAGCCCCCTCATGACTTTTAGGGACAATATATGACACAATCAGGATATTGTTTAACTCAAATATAGTAAGCAGAGCAACAGATAACTGTATGCACCAGTGATATAATTACCAGATGCCAAGGAAATGCTATTGCAATCAGGAACTTAACTCCTGAAACTATGGAAAAC
This sequence comes from Crenuchus spilurus, assembly GCA_036984385.1. NCBI lineage: Eukaryota > Metazoa > Chordata > Actinopteri > Characiformes > Crenuchidae > Crenuchus > Crenuchus spilurus. Next base: position 17,016 of record BRDA01002452.1, read on the forward strand.
ACACTGATTGACCCTTACCTTCCTGCAATATGTTGAAAAATATCTGCCTATCCCTGCCCAAAGCAGTGAATGTGACAGACTCCCAAGGTGTTCCTGTGTTTAGATTCACCATCTGCTTCTCTCTGGTTCTTTCAACTCTTATCCATTTAGTCCCATACCTACAACAAAGTCTCTGTTCATTACATTATTCATTCATTCAAAGATACATCACTGTTAATCCTGAACATTTTATCTGTTAAGAAGTTTGACAAATGTATTATGGTACAGAACAAAAACAGTACAGGAGTGACACTAAACATGATTTGAATTTCTCTTAAATGACCAGTGATAGATTGGCACTCTGTCCTGGCTACACTTAAATTTGTGAAATTCCCTGTCCAGTGCCAAATGAAGGTAGAGGAACTCACCAGGATTAAGTGGTTAAGAAGATGGATGAACAAAATTTGCAATGATTGGTTACCATTTTTATAATAATCACACTCACATATACACATTTGGGCTCCTGAAAGGTATAGCATAGTCTGTATACAGGAATATGGATCTGTTCTGTTCATTTATCATCATATGTCTGTTTGAAAAAGCTCTAATTACATGGCTTCTCATCAGAATTATCATGAGATTACTTCACTACAAATGCAATAAATAGTGACAGAGCTGAACAATCCAAAGATGTAATTATCAAATCATGGAAGGCAGGCAGTCCTACATATCGTTAATGAAAACCTTAGCTAATGAGCACAAATAGTACTGTATATAGTCAAACTGTTTTTCCTACATTGTAAATGAATACTGAAGTCATCCAGACTATGATGGAACACATAATAAACATGTTTTAGATTTTACTTCAAAGTAAACACACAACTGATGTCTCAAACACATTAAGAGGCAATAAATACAAGTCATGAACTCTTGACAAGACACAGCTGTTAACTGAAAGCCATTCCAGGTGACTACCTCATAAAGCTGACTGAGAAAATGCCAAGAAAGCTGCATCTAAGCAAGAGGTGCTACTGTGAAGAATGTAACATATAAACATATT
>BRDA01002452.1:18064-28191 GCA_036984385.1 Crenuchus spilurus
TTATACAAATATACAATGTAAGAAGTGTCATCGTGGAGAGAAAATGCCAAGAAAGCTGCATCTAAGCAAGAGGTGCTACTGTGAAGAATGTAACATATAAACATATTCTGGTTTGTTTACTAAATAATTACATATGTATTTATTCATAGTTTAAATGACTTTAGTATTAATCTACAATGCAGACCATTTTAATATAATGAAAAACCACTGAATGTCCAGAACGTGTCCAAACATTTGGTGCATCTGGTACTGTAAATTATTCCATAACTTCAGTCAGACATCCTTGATCCTGACAGAAGGATATGTGAAGGTCAATGGTGCCTCACCAAATGATGTGGTTCCCAGGGCTTGGGTGGAAGTCGAACTGTGTGTGGACCCGTCCACTCTCATGCTGCATGTATGAGGTCTCCACACTTAAATGCTGAGTACGCTTGGCATGTTTGGTAATCCAGCTCAGCAACCAGTGATAACTCTTATCTCTGCTGGGAACCTCCAGAGTGATCATGTAATGTCTTCTGAAGAACACCATGCCTATCTGTGCTCCTTTCCTGGCAACTGCGAGCGCAGTGCCCACACCAACCAGTCCAAAGCCAGCCCCGAAGTAGGGATTGTCCTTTAATGCTCCAAGAAAATCTGAAAGGGTCATTATCTGAATGTGTCAGGTGTGTGTCCTTCAGAAGTCAGGAGCTGTACCACTGTCTCTTCCATCCACTGTTCATTCTGCAAAACAAGGGACCACAAACATATTCACTTCACTACATGATAGTTCATCATAACTAATCAATGAAATAGTTCTGACAGTGTGCATATAATAGGATTATTATATGGCAACGAGCTGAACCAGTGTAAACAGAACAAGCTGCATTACTCACCTTACTAAGTCGTTCATTTTTATAGATTATATCCACTTCATCGTTCACGTACGATAAATGCAATTTAATCCATTCTTGTGGGTAGATCCAGTTACCTAGAAGTCTCTGTCTCCTCATCCATTCAGCCAAACGGCCAAAACAAATCACATGGCGAACACAATGACACGGTGTTCAGAGAAATACTTCCCCTGAAACGGGTCGCACCAAAATAGTTCCACATAAGACGCCAGATATGTTTAACCGAAATATTAACGTGGAAAATATCGAATAAACGTATATACTCAGTAAATACCTGCTTTACCAAGTCTAGAGGGTCGTCTGTGAAATGCTGTCGACATGTTCATCATTTCATTGCTGTAATAACTGACATTGGGCTTGTGGAAACAAATGGCGCCGCTTGCACGACGTTTTCCCCGAAATTCAGGTAACGAAAGAAGATGAGAGTACTATAAACTGCAGTAGTGTGCTGGTTAACATAGACTGTTGAAAGGCTAATCCTGACATTGCCTCAAATTATGTGTGTACAATTATGTTAGCTATTAGTAGTGTGAAAATGTGCTGTTTTTCCTGTTTACCAGAGTGAAATCCTCTGAAAACTCCAGGCAGTAGGTCTTAATTCTGTTTCTATGTGATGTTAACCCTTGTGTTGACCTGCCAGTAGAAAAAAGCTCTTAAATAGCATGTTTTCAACCGGAAACTTGACGTCTTTATCAACAACAACAACAAACCTCTAGTTTATTAAAGAAAACAACTATGATGGGTGTGTTGTAAGAAAATGAGTGTATCCACTGATTAAATGCAGTCTTTCTGTGGTGAAAAAGGTAAACCGAATATTTACAAAGGTTGTTTCGTCATGCTAAATAGATTTGGGGTTTAAATTTCAATTAAGTTGCTTTATTTTACAGGTTATTTAAGGTGGGTTAGGACAAGGGGGAGTATACAGAATGCTAAGACTACACAAGGTTTAATATAACAGTATGCAGCTGCATTTCTATCCACTGTATCTACAGCATCTAATAACAGAGCTGTTCATTTATAAATGTAACTTATTAAGATAACATATAGTGAAGATAACATATTTTAACTTGAGCTAAAACCATAATGTAACTTATCAAAACCAAGCCTAGATCCAACTAAAGGTAATATTGCAAGTTCTTCTAAATTATGAGTCATTTACATTCCATAAACTTTAGGTGAAACCAGGATATGGAGCAAAGTGACGGCTTAGCAAGCTGATGCAGCTGGACTAGACTTCCCTGTGAAGACACTTATCCTCCTTGGCTTTTAGCAGCTGGAGGTTCACAGCTGGAGCAGGATGGAAGAACAAAAGCTAGGTCAGTGCAGTGAACACCAGCTGTCTGTCAGCTTACAATAAGAGAATTATGTGACTGTGAATGTGGAAAGACGACTAAAAAAAAAAAAAAGAAGAAGAAGCAAAAAACTGCATGCTGAATGAATTCAGTATATTTACTTTTTATTTCCTTTACCAGACTGTAACCAGGAGCAAAGTACAGAAGGTATGTTTTCTGTGAAGAACAAAGCTAAGTCTTGCAAAAAGAGAAAAGTACAAAATTGCCCTCCAATTTTATCTGAAAATAAGGAAGGTGACTCTCACCTTCAAGGACAGAAAAATCAAACCAAGAGCGGAAAGCAGGGAACATCTCTGCACTCAGTCCAAGGTGAGCAAATGTCTGAAAATCCATAAGTATAACTTTTCTCATTTTAGAAACTTTCTTTATAATCTTTACTATATCTTACTTCAAATAATTCTATATTAATTTTATAATTCTGGACATTATTAAAATCTTAATGAAGAGTAACGTATTGATAACAATATGTTGTTGTTTTGTAGATCATGTGCAAGAGGGCACAGAGCACATGTTTCGCACTCACATATGTACAGAATGCCGACGTTGCTTTAAAACACGTTCTCACCTCATGGAGCACATGCGTCTCCATTTTCCGGATCCTAGCCTGCAGTGCCCCACCTGCAAGCACTATTTCACTAGCAAGAGCAAACTGCGTGTCCACATGCTGAGGGAGTCTGGTGAGAAGTTGCACCGCTGTCACTTGTGCGAGTATGGTGCTGTGGAACGCAATACCCTGCGACGCCATCTAATCAGTGTGCATGGCCATCCAGGAGAAGATAATGGTGCCACAGAAGTCTATACTTGCCCAACTTGCCAAAAAAGCTTCCGTCAGAGTCAGGCATTAAAGAGCCATATGAAGTCTCATAACATGACACACAGTGGGCAGCCTCTTCCCTGCTTCCAGCAGAAATGTTCCTTTCAGTGCACAGAAAAAAAGTTGCTTCAGAAACACCTTTCTGATGTCCATAACATTAAGGCCATAGAGTGTCGTCACCATGCCTGCAGTGCTTTGTTTGGAAGCCAAGAAGATATGGAGGCTCATTTCCGTTCACATCAGGCCTTTCACTGCACACAGTGTGACTTCTCATGCTCTAACAAGAGCCGTTTCCAGAAGCACAAAAGACAAGGACATCCAGGGGACATGAGACTCAGCTGTAGCTTCTGTCCTTTCACCACATTCAACCCAGTGGAGTTTGACCAGCATGTAGGTCACTTTCATGCCAATGAGAAAACGCAGAGATGTGAAGACTGTGGCTTTGTAACTGCACACAAAAGAGTCCTTAAAAGACACATGCTTATGCATACTGGTAAGTTGGCTGTTAAGTATTATTTTGTTAAAACATAGGTACAGAACAGGATCTAAGTGATGTTGTGTTTCATTTTTGCAGGTGAAAAGCCCCACAAATGTACATTGTGTGAATTCCGATGCCGTGATGAAACATACCTCTCAAAACACATGCTGACGCACTCTAATGACAAGCAGCACATGTGTTCAGAATGTGGATATGTTACCAAATGGAAACACTACCTGAATGTACATATGCGTAAACATAGTGGTGATCTCAGGTCTGTTTCATACTTGTATAGTTTTTTTCCTCTCTTCTATTTTCCAGTTGATGCCAAATATTAATTCCCTTTATGCTCAGTGCTCAATACTCAATGCTGAGTGTACTATTTTCTCTCTTAGGTACAAGTGTAACCAGTGCATGTACCGTTGTCACCGCATTGATCAGCTGAACAGCCACAAACTGCGTCATCAAGCCAAAACACTGATTTGTGAGGTGTGTGCCTACTCTTGCAAACGAAAGTCAGAACTTCACAAACACATGAGGCTCAAGCATTCTTCCAGTGAAAACCAGCAGACTCCTCTTTACAAGTGTAAGTTTTGTATGTACACAACAAAGCACCGGCAAGCTCTCCATAACCATGAAAACTGCAAGCATACACGGACAAAGGAGTTTCGCTGTGCCCTCTGCTCATACACTACTTTTAGCAACACTGGCCTCTTCCTGCATAAGCGGAAGGCCCATGGGTATGTCCCTGGAGATGTGAAGTGGCTTGAGACGTATGCAGCGAAAGAGAAACAAAACAACTCTGTGGACATGATGGAAAACTTTTACTCCAAAGTTGTAGGATCTGAGAAGAAAGCTGAGGAGCACTCTGGTAGACAAGTGATTCCTGAAAGTAATTCAAAATACAGCAACCCAGTGGAGTCGCAAAGCATTACAAAAAATGATGTTAGTGTCCATATCACAAATTGCTGTGAAACAATAAATAATTCAGAAACGGATCATGCAATCTTAGAAATTGGGGTCAGTGCCATTGACCAAGAGGAGAGTTGTATTCTGTCATCTTTAACAAGTGCTGATGGTGCACAGACAGAACTCCTGCATACTGAGATGGAAGACCAGGGGACCACAGCTACAAATGTGCCTGTTGATGACTCCCCAAAATCTTACACCTCACTCAACATTCCTCAGGTCCCAACTGATTCTGTAAGTGAAGAGGAAGATGTTACAGCATCAGACTGTGAGGAACGTAATGGTACAGTAGAACAGACTCTAGACAGAGGAAATCGGATGTTGGAAGAAGAGCCCCAGACTTCATCAGCCCATCAAAACTTGTTTGCTACACCGGTTGAAGCTTCAAGATCAGAGACTCTCCTTCAGGTTATGAAAAAACTGGATAAAGACCAAGCCAACACCCTAATACTGGAGGGTCGAGTGCAGATGCTGGTAGTCCAGACCCAGGACACTATCTACCGCTGTGACCACTGCTCTTACGTGACCCGTAAGCAGGCAGCCTTAGAGCGACACTGCAGGTCATCCTGCCAGGTTATGAAGGCAGGTCTCCAGTGCCAGGACTGTGGTTTACGCTTCAAGCAACTTCGTTCCTTTAACACCCACCGCATAAGAAAGTGTTGTGCACTGCAGAAGAAGAAAAAACTGATTTCTGCTGTGAAACTACATGATGAAACTACACAGTGTCAGGCTGAAAATCAGACTGATCAGCCATTGTCACCTCTCACAGTGCCAATAAACACTGTTCCAGAGAAAAAGAACACAAACAGTGATTCTGCAAAGTCTTTGGGTTTAGCAAATGAGGAGCTCTCTGGTTACAGTGAAGATGATGGCAGGTACACTTGCAAAATATGTCCTTTTTCAAGTAGTAGAAAAGCCACAATTAACCGCCACTGTAAAACCTGTTACAGAAGCACAGAGAAAAGACAGCTGGTTGTGAATGAAGAAGGCTCTGAGCTAAATAATGAAGACAGTGAGTCAGACTGTCAGGAAGTACATGGAGATGATGAAAGTGCAGAAGAAGAATCAGGTATGAAATCAGTCGAGACTAGGAAACGTTTTTCCTGTTCAAAATGTCCATTTGTGTGCCAGCAGAGGAGAGCTTTAATAAGCCATGAGAAACGTGGCTGTTTAAAACCTGGTGAGATCCAGTGCCAGCACTGTTCTTTTGTGGGCCGATCTGAGAAATCGCTAAGCCATCATGTCCTGGTTCACAATAAAGACAAGGACTTAAGGCAGGGCAAAAGAGATCGACTTTGCTGTAAGCTTTGCTCTTTCACATGCAAGCAGGAGCGATGCATGACTCAGCACGTGGCACTGAAGCATGAGGGTGCACGGCCATTCCGCTGCCGCTTCTGTGACTTCAGCACAGCAAGGCGTCATCGTCTGGATGCCCATGAGTCCATGCACACAGGTGTTGGCAGACACTGCTGTGAGCTTTGCAGCCAAACTTTTGGCACCTCATCCAAGCTAAGACTGCATCGCCAGCGGATCCATGACAGGCAAGCTACCCACTTCTGCACTCTGTGTGACTACAAAGGCTACAACCCAACCGACATCAGCCGTCATACCTTCAGCTGCCACACAGGAGAGCTAAGCCATGCCTGCAACCAATGTAAGGCCCGTTTCAGCTCTGCAGTTGCCTTGAAGCAGCACTGTAAGCGAGTACACCAGGCTGCCAACAGCCAGTCCTGTGCTCAGTGTAGCTTCACTTGCAACAAGAAGGCTGTCCTCAAAGCCCATATGCAACGTGAGCATTCTCAAGGTGAGAGCGATGCCCCACAAGTAAACCCAGACTCTCAATTTGTTCCTGAAAAGCAACGAAAGGTCTCCATCACTCAGAAGTGTCCCGATTGCCCTTTCACCACTGGAAAGAGGCTACTCCTCATACAGCACCTCTTGGATGAGCATGAGGAGGGGTGTCAAGAGGAAAAAACTCTCAAGTGTGATGTCTGTGGATTCTCTTGTTTCCATCAGTTGGTGTTTGAGCAACACATACGTTCGCATGGAGGCACTTGTCTTTACAAATGCACTGAATGTGACTTCTCAACCCGAAACAGACAGAAAATAACTTGGCACATGCGCACCCACACTGGAGAGAAACCATACCAATGTGAAAAGTGCAGCTACACCTGTGCTGACCCTTCTCGACTGAAGGTATGAAAGATCTCGTTGTTGCAACAGTGCAGATGTTTTATTTACCCAAACAAATTTTCATAAAATACCAAAGTGTTTAATTTTAATGACACTCGAGGTTCATCTTCCTACATTCATGGATTCTATGCAGACAGAGATAGCATTGTTATTAAGTCATTGTCTCTATTTCAGTATCATATGAGGATTCATCAGGATGAAAGGAAATATCTTTGTCCTGATTGTGGTTACAAATGCAAATGGGTAAACCAGTTGAAGTACCACATGACAAAACACTCAGGTACTTGTGTAGTATGTATTTTATGCATTATAGTGTCATCCATGCAAGCTTAACATCTTTATTAATCTTAATCATTGTCCTCTTTTATATTACAAAAGGAGCTAAATCGTATGCATGTGAAGAATGTGAGTATCGCACAAACCGTGCTGATGCCCTTCGCGTCCATTGTGAGACGCGTCATCGAGACGTCCGCTCCTTCATCTGTGAGAAATGTGGCAAGGCTTTCAAGACCCGCTTCCTGCTCAAAACTCACCAGAAAAGACACAGTGATGAACGGCCCTATGTGTGCTCCATATGCCAAAGGGGCTTCCGCTGGCCTGCAGGCCTCCGTCACCACTACTTCTCCCACACTAATCAGCTGCCCTTCCGATGCCTCTACTGCCCGTACCGTGCCAAGCAAAAGTTCCAGGTGGTGAAACATTTACGTAAGCACCACCCAGACCAGCCCATGCAGGGTGGGGTGGATAAGGATCCAGATGTCCCCACTGTACAACTGCAAAAGGCCCGACTTGGGCCCAAAGAGGACAATCAATTGGATGCACAAGACATCACAGAGGGAGGGAAAGACATGGAAGAACATTAGTCGTATATCTCTCCTTTGTTTTTTCTGTTATTGAGCCTCATTCATCAACAATTCTCAAAAAATATCTTCTAAAAACACACTTATGCCTTTTTCACAAAGATTCTGACATTCAAAATGTTTTTTTTATTTGGAGTTTGTTGTTTAGTTAGAGCAGAATGTGCAACCACGTAGCAGCACACTTATGGCTTTTAATGCTGACATTTGTGCAGAAATAATTGACTAATGAGTATTCTTCAATTCTCCAGTTGTAGAATATAATATGATGTAAATTACAGGAATATTGGAAGGAACCCCATTGTTTTAATTTTGGAAGACACCCTCATCTTGTCATCTTACTTCCCCTCAAACTGAATGAATGCCTTTTAGCTGAATGAATGTTTTTAGCCGTTGTAAACACTCATATGTTCCAAGGGAAAATCAATTAATTCATGATGAAAAGTGTCAGTGTTTATTTAGGTCACTGCCGGATCGCTCATTGAATGGCCAAGAATAGGCAATGTCCTTAACTGACTGATCATTGAAAAGCACCAGTGCAAACATTGTAAGGTGCATTATGCCAGGTAGGTGGCATGGTTTTGGGGACCGGCCAGATCAACAGTACTATTTGTTGTGTGCAAAATTGGCAAAGGATTAACTGGACTAATATGTCAGCAAAGCAATAAATGACTTCCAACAGAGAGAAAACTTATCCCTCTAATAACGTCATAGAAACTGTAGATCAGTGTTTCCCCAAACCTAATCTTGGAGATCACTTCCCAATACATTTTAGTACTCTCATTCCTTTACCACATCTGCTTTAACTCAATAAGGGGCTATTAATTAGCTGATTGAGTTGCACTGGATGTGTTGTGAGCAGAGAAAAACACTGAAATATGCATAATAATGGGCTTCTAGGAAATAAATATAAATATTTTTAACATTAGTTATATACAATTGCTTTGTTATGGGGAAAGATTTCACAGCTAGCTGTGATTAGCAAAATAGCTTATAAACATACAGAAAAAAAATAAGCGTTTTTAAAATGACTTTTATTATTTTTTTATCAGCTTTTGAATACATGCTAAAGCCAGTTGCCATATTTACATGGAATATTTAGTGTATTACACAGATGTTATTCTCACTGCTTAAACTGAAGTGAATTTACATATCATGAAATTGGCTAGTGCTACAGTATCAAAATATGAGATAAATAAATAACTAGCAGTATATGTAGCATATGTCTTCCCTCGGGCATATACAGTACCAAAGGTTTGGATACTTCTCATTCAATGTTTTGAATCATGCAGACTATGAAGGAACACATAATGAATCATGTTCTGGTTTGTTTACTTGTTTGTTTACTAAATACAGATGTGTTTACTCATAGTTTAGATGACTTTAATATTAATCTACAGTACAATGCAGATCATTTTTAATTAATGAAAAAACAGTGAATGTCCAGAAGGTGTGTCCAAACTTTTGGCTGGTACTGTACATGTAAATGTCATTTACTTGGAGAATAAATGTGCACTGTTATAAGACTAGAAATAGCATGGAAACAGCAACAAGACATTCAGGAAACACAACAGGTTTTGAAGCAGCTATAGAAGATGAAAGGAAAAAGATCTTGATGATGATAAATTTAACATTTAATACTGTAATATTTAACAAATAATAAATATTTAAAACTTAAAAATGTCAACGTGTAAAGTCCTACTTCACATCATCTAAAACTATTAACTATGACTCTACAGTACAGTTTCTGTGCTGCGTAACTCGTAATAGGCCTACAGTGAGTGTGTACAAAGTGTATTTATGCATTCGTTTATTCTGCAAATTGTGGGTGATGCGCTGTAGTATAAATACTGTCCATAGATGATTGTACAGCTGAGAAGGCACTATACTGACAGAACTTTGTAGCTATTCTATTTGATGGGACAGTATGGACATCTATGTATCTTAATGCAAGCAATACAAAAAGAAGACTAAACCCTGTTTAGTGTCGATTACTTTTGGAAATTGTGATTTATGTTCAAGGTAGATACAACTCACAAATAGGAGACATGGTATAATTATTTCTAAACTTTAAGATTTGTGTATATGCACAGCAGCACAGAATAGAGTCCTAATCCCAACATTTCAGTATTTCTCCAAGCATGTTCCCATCTAGGATGCCTCTGTAATTTTTATGTACACAAACAGTGAAGAAGGGCAAAGACTTGTGCCATCTTTAGACAAAAGATGGATGTGGCGATAACCTAGGAGGAAGAGAAATGTCCATTTAATTTACCGTTTAATAATTTTTGATAGCAGATTTGCAAGCTTATGTTGAGTGGAGTCGTGATTGCTCACTCACCTGTCTGAATGCAGGAGAATGGTAATGTGTACTGCCCTATAAAGTCATTCTTGGTTGCCATGTCATAGTCCTCCACAACAAAGCGTACCAATGCTAGCTCAGGAGTATGAATCACAAACTGTAATGTTTCATTCCAGCAAGGGTTGAGTCCTAAAAGAGAGGAACCAAATGCTAAAATCAAAAGTATCACTGGCTGATGTTCACAGTTTCCAAAGCCTGAACAGTTTGGACAC
>BRDA01002452.1:28291-43022 GCA_036984385.1 Crenuchus spilurus
ATGTTTTGGTTTGTTTAACACTTTTAAGTTTACTACATGATTCATTATGTGTTCACTCACAGTCTGGATGACTTCAGTGTTCATTTATAATGTAGAAATTATCATTGAATGATAAGATGTGTCCAAACTTTTGACTGGTGCTGTACAATCATAACACACATTCTCCTCTTGCACACTTAAATATGAAACACCTAGTAGTGTATTTACAGTGATATTGATACTCATAAATAATGTACAGTAATATTCATGACCTCAAAATCCTCAGGACCTAGTAATTATCAGAGGAAAGATGTCTACGGCAAAATGCATCACTTTTGGAACATTTGTTTGTCCCACACAATGCTACAGGGGCAAGTCCTAAAAATGTTATTAATTTTTCCCCGAGACAAATTAATATGGACAACGGGCCATATTTACCAGACATCTCAAAAGAGAAATGCTGATCTTTTTATTTAATTTTTTTTATACATTTTTGCCAATTTTCTCCCTTTCCCAATGTGGTAGTGTCCAATTAACCCAACTCATTACTGGCTCTTCCTATCACTTTGCACTGTCCTTGACTCTAGGAGGGTGAAGACATGCACACGCCTCCTCCATTGTGTGCCATACAGTCACCCTGAGTGGCTCAGCAGACTAATGTGCTCTAACTATGATCTGAGGATTGCGAGTTCGATTCCCATGTCAAATTGGCCATGCTCTCTTTGGATAGGTTAGATGGCACTCTCTCCCAATCACCACTAAGTAAAGTCAGCTGGTTCAGGCGTCTGCCAGCTGATCCATCAGAACCTGGGATCCTGCGCTTTCATCCGATGTATCGGCAGCAGTTGGAAAAGAGGCGGAGCTTGACTTCACATGCATCAGAGGAGGCCTGTGTGAGTCTACACCCTCGTAGAGTCAGAGACATTACAAGTGATAGGGAGAGTCGTAGCGAATGGGCGGGTCAAATGGCTACCAAACACAAAATTATTAGCACCTTCTTACTAGTCTTTTGATATTTCCTGCATAGTCCTGCTGAGATGGTTCTACAGCATTAAACATTTTGCTCACCATTGTTTTCAATATAGCCAGTCTCCTGTTTGGCCTGGTCCAGAGGAACTCCATAGATCTCCACCCTCACAAAAGGGTCTACAATGGAACCCACTTTGTTGTTTACTTTAGGAAGCTGCTGGCCACTAATTACCTAAAAGCAAAACATGGAGGGATCAGACAGATTAATATTTTTAGTGATATTTATCTCACTCAAGTTATGCAAGGCTGTGTAGTAAAGAAGTGATTAGGGAATTATTCAATGCCTGAATAGTGAGGATGAGGGGAGTGTAATCCTTGCGGTCCTGGGGCTTCTCTGGATTGAAATGTTGCTCACTGTAACGCAGGATCTCAGGCTTCAGAACATAGCCACAGCGGTTATTCTGACTAAAAAGCCCATCATAAAGATCCATCTCCAGCCCTGCTGTCTGGAAGTTCAAAGCCACTGTAGATCAGAGACATATTAGCACTTAATGCAGTTTAACAACCACTTACAAGCCGCCAGTCCTTTTTGCATGTGAGCAGTTTTTAGTGTTAAAGACATTACAACAAGACTCATCTCAACAGCAAAATCACTAATGCTCAATTAACTTCCACAGCTTTTAGTTTACAAGTTTATACCTTATGTATGAGCTTTTAAATGAGATTTTAGCTTAGAGCCTTACCCATTTGGCATCCCACATTCCACATGTCTTGGGGGCAGTAGTTTGAAGAGTCTGTCCTCAGGCCACTGGGATACACTCTAGTTACCTGTCTTGTGTTGTGCAGAACAAAATCGGCTGCTGGTGGAAACAGACAGGTTAGTAAAGCATTTTGATATGTTTGACGTGGTAGAAAAACTGTTAAAAAACTTGATTATTGTTCATTTTACATTCATTATTCTTACAAATAATGCTACACAGATTTACCAGCTTCCTTAATATGCTTGCGGGCCTTGGACTCGGAGAAGGACGATATGTCATAAGGCTTGCCGTTCGCACGTGCGTGTTCGAAACTGCTGAAATTTTCATTCTTGCAGTAAATGACAAGATCAGAAAGCTCTTTGGCAAGACTGCGTTTTGATTTCTATTGAAGAACAGATAAGAAACATTTCACACATTTATCCAGAAAACGAAATAAAGTCAAATCACCTGGTTTGATATCGTGTGGCAACTCTAAACACTGAATACACATCAGTTCTAACTTTAGGGTGAGTTGAATCAGGGTGATACCCATCATATGGGTAGATGTGCCTACCTTGTTCTCCAACAACAAGCTTTCTGTAGTCAGACTGTCCCTTCGTGGTTCTGCTGCCTCATCTTCATCACTGACTTCACCACTTACTGGATTGTCTGTATCCAAGACATCCTCCAGTCCTCCTATCTTCTTAGCTTTCACCAGGATTTTGCCCTTTAGTTCCTGAAACAAATACACATGTATGATAGGCATACACAGCCATATCAGAATTATTTATGACCACCACTGGTTTGGAGTGAACCCAGGATGTCACAGCTGCACATTAGTCAGTAGTAGCAGTTTGTCAGGAAACACAGGACATGATTTGACTGATGTCCAAAAGTGCATGGTTACACAGTACCAGTTGAAGGGTGGTAGCATGTCGGAAACCATTAACATTGAGGGATGTTTGTAATGAAGGTGTACTGAGAATGGACTTCTCATACATTGAGTGTCTCCCAACAGCATAACAGTGGTGCCTTTGATACCAGAAGGGAACAACAACTGATACAGAGCAGTTGACGCACCACAGTGGCCAAGTTAACCACCTAATACAGTCCATGTCTCACAAGTGTCATCTGGGCCAATGGTGGCTATTCCCACTATTAGATAGATGGTCATAATATTCTGATAAAACCGTGTAGTTACATTTTGTGAAATCATGTTTGGTTACATAAAAATTTGGTTGTTGCTTCATCAAGGAATCACTTTTTTTTTTTTTTTTTGTGCCAATTTTCCCAATGTGGAAGTCGCCAATTAACCCAACCCATTAGTGGCTCTCCCCATCACTTTGCACTGTCCCTGACTCTGGGAAGGTGAAGACATGCACACGCCTCCTCTGTTGTGTGCCATACAGTCACCGCCTCTTTTCAAACTACCGCATGATACACCATTCCTGGGGAACCAATGCACTTGGAGGAAAGTGCAGGATCTTTAGTTTCGAATGGACCAATCATTAGACGCCTGAGCCAGCGGACATTGCAATGTGTGAGTGATGGGGAGAGTGAGAGAGTCATCTAACCACCCAGAGAGAGCACGGCCAATTCGAACTCACAATCTTCTGATCATAGTGTCAGTGTCTTAGCCTGCTGAGCCACACGGGGCCCCAAGGAATCACTGTTATACAAATTTCATGGTTAAACAAGCATTGATTTAGTAGAGTGCTCTGACTGGAAGAATGACTTGCCACAAGATTTGCAGACATTAAGTGAGCTCTGCGTCAAAGTTTTGAATTGTTAATGCTGTAAGAATACATTATGATACAACAGATCAGGGATAGAAGTGCATTAAGTCGTTACAAAATGAAACAACGAAAACAAGCTCAGATATCTATGAAGAAGTAGGAAAGTGGTGTAATGACTTATTAATAATGATGGCAGACCCTAACTCACCTCTGGAGATGGCAGCACACTAGGTACCTTGCCATCTATTGTAGTCTTCACCAGCATATCCCCAAGGATATCTTTCAGGTGCTGTGCCATAACTTTCTGTTGCTCTGTGCTACATCGGTTTTCAATAGACAAGATGACTGGAAACTCTGAGGCCTGAAATGTAGAGTTTTGGATGGGAGAGTTAGAGATATTAACCAACACATGTGACTTCAGTTTGGTTGATTTCATCAATGGTTAAAGACCAATTACCTTGAAGGCGTATTTTGCAACTATAGTAAGTACATCTTTAAAAAGAATCTTGGATGTGAAAGTGTGTCCATGATAAACAATTGGCTCTCCACTGGAACCGTCCCAGCAGTCAATCTCCAGGCACCGACAGCCTCGCTTCAGAGCCCTATGAAGAAATGAGCTTCTTCAAAATAACTGATTGTCATACACACCCATCAGCCACAACATTAACACTGTCTCCTCGTATCTAGACTCATTCACTTTGTAATTCTACAATTACACACTGTAGTCCATAAGTCTTACTGGACACTTTGTTAGCCTCCTTTCTCCCTGTTCTTCATTGATCAAAACCAGCAGATGTTATTTTGGGTGGTGGATCTTTCTTGGTGCTGCAGTGGCGGTGATGTGGTGGTGGTGTGTTAGTGTGTGTTGCACTGGTACAAGTGAATGAGACACAGCACTTCAGTGTCACAGCTGGAGTGAAAATAGTGCACCAACCATAACAATCCAGCCAACAGCATCCTGTGGGCAGCATCCTGTGACCACCAGTGAAGCAATAGAAAACCAACACAAAGCTGCTGTCTCTGACTTTATATCTACAAGGTGGACCAACAAGGCAGATGTGTCTAATAGAGTGTGCTATTATATATAATATATGCAGTATAATCATGTTATTGTAATTATAATATAATAATATAATAATAATAAAGTGTATTATCATAGTGTTTAAAGTCTCAAGCAGCTCTACTGTGTCTGATCCACTCACTAGCACAACACACTAACACCACCACCACATCAGTTTCACTGCAGTACTGAGTACATATAACACCTGCTCTGTGGTGGTCCTGATCATTGAAGAACAGAGTAAAAAGAGGATAACAAAGTATGAAGAGAAACAGATGAACTACAATATATAAAGTACACCTATAAGATCAGTGCAGACACAAGCAGGCAGTGTTAATGTTATAGCTGATCTGTGTATATATATGTGAAGTTCAACTTGAAGTGACCAAATATGTGTTTTACTGAATGTAGGCCTCCACACTGCTCCGCCCTTTCAGCTGATCCTCTAGAAGGTATGTGTTATGTGAGGAGGAGATAAAGTAGTGGTTGAGAGGTTGGGACATGTCCTGATAGAGACGCTGATCTTCTGAGTTGAAGATGGAGCCATCAGCAGAGGTTAGATACATTAGGAAGCCATCTATTGACATGTTGTGGTTGGTTTTGGCTGTAGAGGAATGCATGGAAAAGACATTCATGCTAATCAGTAAAGCAGTTCTACTTAAATTAATGTGTGTTGCTGTTACAGAAAGAACTTCTGAGCATTAACTGCAATATTAAGTATAATGGCTGCCTTCATTCAGTAAGAAGAGGCAGAAAAGAACAATCCCAAAAAAGAATAACATTTTAAAGTATATAAAAATATAAAGTAATCTAAGTAATTATTTCATTATTAAAAAGTAGTTTTGTTGTTGACTTTGGCTTTAAAATGCCTTTTAGTGTATTCTGATCACTGTTGCCAACTCCTCAGTAAGAAAAGTAGCCATTGGCTGTCCTAAAAGTCGTTAGAAGTCCCTATATGATGTCATCACCTAATTTGCATAATCTGTAAAACAAATCTGTAAGACAAAAATTGAGAAGACACCCTAAATATGTTTAAGACTACAAATAAGCTTTATGAAATAACTTAATAATAATGCTTTTTACCACATAAATCAATTTAGTCCAGTATTGTTTAGTGTTAGAATATCAAATTTAATGTGATCACATGCCAGTGTGGAACAGTGTTCATCCATAGCTAATGCCATGGTGGCTTCAGCGTTTTTTACTCTGGCAGTTTGGTTTGAGTGGAGCTATTATAAGCTTTTGCCTTTTAAGTATGTTTTTGAGTTGTCATGTGTTTGTTTATATCACAGATTCATATAGAAATCAGCCTTGCAATACAAGCAGTGTGCTTGTGTATCATTCCTAATACACGGCTTCAACCAGCCCTTAAATTCAGTAGGTCTCCTCTCCTCTCTGCTCTGGCTGAAGAGGGGAGGCTGTTCAAGGCTACTGTGAGACTGCTTTGAGATGGGTGAGGGGCTCACGGAGCACCCGCTGCTCACTGGGGACAGTAACTGCAGAACGATTGGAGCTTTCACGTGGAGTCTCCAGAAGTCTCCAATAGCACCAGGAAAGTCTGTAGATTTGTCACTAGTCGCTTTTTTGAAGAAAAAAGTCACCAGAGGGTTCTGAAAACTCACTAAGTATTGTAAGTATAAGTTGGCAACAGTGATTCTGGTGATTGGGTTGTTTCAGGTGGGCATCAGTGTAGCAATACACAGCAGAAATCAAAGTAAAGTTATTTATAACTGACCTGTCTCTGAAGGCTCATATCGTTGGATCAGCTCAAGTGCGAGTTCCTGACTCTTCTCGCCTTCCAGCTGCTCCTCCTGCAGGAACTCCTCCAGATCACAGTGGGAAAGTGTCTGTCCATCACTGGAGTATTCCCGAAAGAGCTCCAAAACATCTCTCCTCTTGGTAAGCATCTTGTAGAAGTGCACAAATTCCTCACCCCCCAGAAAGCCGGTCTGGCTCTTATCCGCCATCTGTGGCAAGAACAGTCAAGAGTAAATTGAGCAATTGTGTATTGTACTAGTGCATGAAAAAGTCAGTTTGTGGTCTTGATTTAATTAAAAAAGATTTATATTACATGTAAAGTGACATATGTCAAGTCTTTTTTGTTAATATTTTCTGAATAGTCAGTTACTCAAACTTGAAATGTAATATTCTAACCATTTTAGACTTTAGATTTCTGATTTATTAGCTATAAGATAGTGATCAACAGTAATTTGTGTCATTACAGAAAAAAATAAACTGCATTTCATTGTTGTAATTTAAAATAAAATGTAATTTCAGTGGAGACTGTCAATGCTAGTACATATTCTGTATGTAATATTATAAATTTTATTTTATTTTATAAAATATATGTTTGTTTGTAAGTGTATATTGGTTTTGTATTTTTCTTTGTAGTATTATTGTAAATAAATCTTTTTATTAATAATTATTATACTATTTACTTCAATTTCATTTTATTATTATTTTTGTCTTTACTAAAATAAATGTATATGTAATAATGTATGCATACCATTGGCTATGAAGGTAGAGATGTAATATTTTCATACATAATTACAAATTATCATACATTTTGTGTGTGAATGTAATTGTATGTATAATTGAAATGTAATTTCAGTGGAGATTTATTTACATTAATATATTACATTCTAATTATGAACACAAATTTTCATTAAATTTTTATTTTGTAATGTGGCATTTTATTTTTGTTTTGTCTTTTGACTGACCACTTGGATTGTCACAACAAAGGTTGTAAACCAAGTAACAATATTGTATATACCACTGTGTATGAGGGGTAATACTTATTTTTTTATTTCAAGTTTTATTGATTAATATATTATTGCCTTATATGGCTCTGAGGGGATCTTTTATAAAGTGTGGTTTAAAAATGTTATTCACACTCATTCAGATCATTAAAATTAGTTATCTTGTGAGCAATCAATTACAGCTTTCTTTAAGGAACCAAAAGTTGTTCTTCTATTGCATAACTTCTAATAATTTTTTTTTAATCGTTTAAAATTTTGGGAGCAATATCTAAGTACATTTTTCTTTATTTTCAAGAATTCCTTCTTCAAGGAAATCATGTTTAAAAAGTGTTTGTGAAAGCTCTGTACACAACTGATCTTACCATGAAAAGAGAGTTTGCATGGTCCTCATTCATATCCATGTTCATAAGCTTCAGCAACCTGCGAACCTCCTTAAAAGTTATTCTACCATCTTTGTTTTTGTCTGCTTTCATGAACAAGTCAGAGATCCATCTGAACAAAGTTATTTTAAGGAAATACATTTCTGATGTCTGACATTCCTGTTATGCTCAGTATAACAGAGTATTTATTAATGACTACACTTCTCTACAAGAGCATAAAAAAGATACTGGTCAAGTTTTTTGCTGTCATCCATGTTCTCTAGGTTCTCTATGAGGGTCTTCATGCCATGAATCCAGGCCTGAGCCTCCTTGGCAGATTCAGCCACAAGGTCCAGGTTCCCACGGCGGCCGCGGAAAACAAGTGTAAAGCAGCGTTCAGGAGGGAACTCGTCTGATGTACTCAAAAAGGCCTCGGACTCATGACCTTCACGCACTGCCTCAACATCACCTACAGAGACTGGAACAAATACTGTATAACACTGCAGCATTTAAACTTACAATGATGCAGATGTTCATATGGCAAGTAATCCCTCAGTTAAATACCAGATAAGCCTTTAAATTCTCTTGATTTGGAGCATTTAAAACAGTCGTTTAGTACATGGAGAGAATGCACATGAAAACCAACAGTCAGTAATTTACTGTACATAGAAAACTGGTAGAATAATAAAGTATGAACAGCACATAATTTAAAATCAGTTATCCATACAATACAATAACAAATCACATAAAGCTTTGACAGTAGATTAGATTAGATTAGATTCAATTTATGCCGAAGTGGTTACACACAATGGAATTTGACCTCCATAATTAACCCATCTGTGCAATGAAACGCACACACTAGTGAACACACTAGGCTATAAGAAAATGTACCCAAAGCCGTGGGCAGCCCTATCCTGCACCCGGGGAGTCATTGGGGGTTAGGTGCCTTGCTCAAGGGCACTTCAGTCCTGACCTGCCCAGGGATTGAACCAAAGACCTTCCGGTCACAAGAACAGATCCCTAACCACTAGGCCATGGCTATAAAAAACAGAGTGTTTCTTAGATGTACTTTGACTTTTACTTCATTGTAGGCAAAATGAACCCAAGACATTTCAGCTTAATTTCAAAACATCCATTCCTGCATTTCAGGCCTGTAACCCATTAAAAAAAAACATTGGGGTGGGGGGTAATTTACAGTAGTGGGTAAAAAATAATGTGTGATTTCTAACAGGTGAATTGTAATCATGATTTGGTCTAAAAACAGTATCCAATGCATCTCTGTGGAGGACAAATGGGCAGAGAATCTCAACAGATGTGTGAGAAAATGATTATGTTTAAAAACAATTTACTCAAAGAAAGATCAGAAGGGATTTGTTTATTAATCCCTATACAGTGCCTAACAACCTTAAACAATTTAAGGAATCTGGAGGAATTTCATTTGGTAACGGACAAGGGAACAAGCTTAAGCTGAACATGCATGATCCCTCAGATCGCACTGCATCAAGTATGAGTGCAGAATGTACTGAGAATTTTAAAAAGATAAAATGTGGTTTTTTGGTGTGACACTTGAAACACTTCATCACTTGGTTATGTTTTAAATGCTTTATCGTTCCAACCTTTTTTGGAATGATTTGCAGGCCTGAAATGCAGTAATGGATGTATCTTAACAAATTAAATTAGTTAATTTTTGTTAAAAAGTTGATGAGACAAAACATAAAAAAATGTGGGTAAAAAATATTGACTAACATGAAATAAAAGTCAAAATGAAGGTAAGAAACACTGCATGTTTTTTTAATTTGCATTTTCCATATTGTCCCAGCATTTTCTGATTTGGGGTTGTATAACAATACAGAACTGTGAGTCATGAGCTGAGTGAATTGTTATACCCCTGGTCATTAGGGTATTGGTTGCGACCTGACAGGAAAATGAAAGCATCAAATTTTGCCTCTCCTATCTTTTTTTGTGATTATGCAAATGCAAAGTGTTCAATCAGTACCCAGAGTTCCAACATTAATCCACATAAATTCTAACTAATCCAGTGGAAAGGGATGAATATGATGGATTTCGGCATGCATACTAATAATAGCCTGTCTTGCCAGGGAGGATTTGACACGTTTTGTGAGTACTTACAGGTTGAGTAAGAGTTCATTGCCCAGCTGGATTTATATGCGATGGTCTTGCAGTCATCCTGCAGCTTGTAGTGACGGTGTCCTCTCCAAATGCGAGACTTGGCTTTCCTCAGGACACTTCCAGCCTTCATGATCTCTAGGCAGGCATCAGGCTGGACACCTGAAAGACCATGGATCAGGATATGTCCACTGAAGCATGCCTGATGTTCTCGCATTACTTAAATTGTTGGGTCAATTAGGTCAAAAGGTAGGGCAGATGGAGTAGGGGTGGATTTAGGTCAGATGGACTTACATATTTGCTGGGGAGATTCCATTTCCACACGCAGATTATCTGTGGACATTAATGTTCATTATTTTTATTGTAATCACCCTTCATCGTTACTAATTTTGGTTCACATTGGTAACACAAATGCCTGGCCGCATTGTTGTTCATATAATCACAGCTCAATTCACCAGTAAGTGATAAAGGCTTCCTTTGAATGAAGCACATGTGTTGAGCAGAGATTAAATACCTCACACTGTAAGTAATTACTGAGATGGTGTCCTTTTAATTGAAACCCACTTCATGTGGATCACCATTGTTTTTTCTGCCCTGGGAGCATCATTCATGGCTTTTCTCTGTAGGCTGGGTGTACAAGTACACCAGACACAATAGAAAAAAGATACTTTTTACTGGGAGAGCTCCCTGGAGTCATATCAGGTTTATTGTGCTATGTTTTGATCATTTGTTTCTTATCTTGATAACTATGTTACTCAAGAAGACTACAACTGAATAGAACTGTCCCTTTAAAGGTTTGTATCAGATATTTGGTGAGCAACACAAATACAGTGTAACAAAACTTTCATGTTGGTCTTGAAAGAGCACGTAGATCACTCTCATGTGATTATTAGACATTTCACATGTTTTCAATAATTTAATCACATTCAAAAAATCATTCACATCATACTTCAACACGTTATGGTTTCTTGTGATCATGAAGTTATAAGACATGTAATCACATGCATATATTAGAAGCTTCACGTGTAAAATGCATGTGATTTTTATTTGATTGTTATTTGTATTTCATTGATTTTATTTTATTTTTATTTTATTAACTTAGCCTTTTACACTAGGCCAAGTTCCTCATCTGGCATGTTACACTGATATTTGGTCTTGGGAATCCTAACAGTGTTCTAGCTGAAACTGTAATGAATGAAAAACCTGCTAATACATGGGACACGTGCTGCAGTGCAGCATAATAAGCAGCGTCATGCGTCATAGCTAAAAATGTCTCTGAAAATAGAAGCCAAATAAACAGTTACAGAGCCCATGTTACTCTCCTAAAACAAAGCATTTGAAGTCTTCTCAACCAGAGCCTGAGTGCTGGTAGGTCTCATGTTTAAAGGTTTCTGGTGCAGACGTTTACAGAATGCCATCATTTGTACAGCTTTTCTGAGATTTTCTGAATGTCAGGTTTAATTAGTACGTAAGTGGTTCATACAGGAACTGAACATTACAGAGATGTTAAAAAAAAAATGAAATCGATCAGATCAGCACATGCTTTTTAGAATCTTCAGAACAAAGGCACCACACAGTAAATCTGCCAGTGTTAAATCAACACTGTTAGAGTTAAATTAACACTGAGGGAGTCAAAATGTAACACTCTCAGTGTTAATTTAACTCTAATAGTGTTGATTTAACACTGGCAGATTTACTGTGCAGAGAAACTTTTATAAAAAAAATCTTCAGTGGACAGATCTTTAAAGAATAGTTTCTATACATTGGATGTGTGTGTGCAAAGAACTGAACTTTCACATAGTGTAAAGGTTCTAGACTAGAAGAACTGAACTTTCACATAGTGTAAAGATTCAAGGCCAGAAGAACCACACCTTCAATTCATGTAAAGGTTCTAGACCAGAAGAACTGAATTTTCACACAATGTAAAGGTTCAAGGCCTGAATAACTGAACCTTCACTTAATGTGAAGGTTCTAGACCAGAAGAACTGAACTTTCACATAGTATAAAGGTTCTAAACCAGAAGAACTGAACCTTCACTTAATGTAAATGTTCTAGACCAGAAGAACTGAACTTTCACATAATGTAAAGGTTCTAGACTAGAAGAACTGAACCTTCACTTAATGTAAATGTTCTAGACCAGAAGAACTGAACCTTCACTTAATGTAAATGTTCTAGACCAGAAGAACTGAACTTTTACATAATGTGAAGGTTCTAGACTAGAAGAACTGAACTTTCACATAGTATAAAGGTTCTAGACCAGAAGAACTGAATTTTCACATAGTGTAAAGGTTCTAGACCAGAAGAACTGAACCTTCACTTAATGTAAATGTTCTAGACCAGAAGAACTGAACTTTCACATAATGTAAAGGTTCTAGACTAGAAAAACGGAACCTTCACTTAATGTAAAAGTTATAGCCCAGAAGAACTGTATTTTCACATAATATAAAGGTTCTAGACCAGAAGAACTAAATACATAATGACAGTTTCTAGACCATTTAAAGACTCTATATACAGCAGTAAACATGCTCCTTTGTTGTTGTCCTTTCCCTCTCCCGCTGTTGTAATATGAGGCTTAATCTCTTTTGAAGGCAGAGTGTATTGTCTGTACAACCTTTTCAATAAACTAGTACATTTCTAGGTTAAGTGCTGAATATGCTGTTGCCGATTCCTTACAAACAGAACCGGGAGAAAATCAGGCAGACAGCAGACAGAGAGAGTACTTACCAGATTGGGAAGAGTTGATTCAGACGTTGTGATGGAGCTCTGCCGGGACCAGGAGGCAGGGAGTGTCTACTGGCAGGCCGTGCCCTTTAGCTATGACTGAGCATAGAGAAAGAGGCTGTAGCTTCACTCCTCCCTCCTCCTCTCGCCCTCCTTTCTCCCCACTCCCACTTTCCCCTTTCCCCTGTCATGTTGCTTTTGCATTAATGCAGTCACTGTTTCTTTTTTCAGTGTTGACTGATGAGCACATTCCCAGCTACAACTACATCATATGTTTGCATTTTGCAATACAAGAAGAGCATCTTTCATAGATTACTACAGTATAGCTTAATTTATAAATTAATAATAAATCTGTAATATTCTGTAATATACAGTATTCCAGTAGTAATGTCTTATACCTATAATGCTTATGTGGTATATAAACTTTACATTTAGTGCAACATTTTTAAATGAATCCTATAGAAAATGCTGTATAGTACATTTTCAGGATGAGGAATGTAGCTTACTGTATATGCTCACACTAGAAAGTTCACTGAATGCAGCTATGAGTTCAAACCTTCCAGTGCTGTGAATTTTAAACCACATCTAATAAAGTGTTGAGAGTTTTAAAACATGCATAGCATCTGAATACATAATTATAATATCTGAATCAAATCTTGTAAAATAAGTAAAGAACCTGATCTTTCTTAATAAAGATGGCCTGTCCATTTTCTTTTATAGAATACAACCAAGATCAACATGGGTTAGAAGATTATATGACATTAAAGGGCCCATATGTTTTTTTTTTAGATCAAATTATAATATCTGTGTGGATGTTTGATTAAAACACAGTCTTAATTCATGTTTACATGATTATTTTCCAACCTTTCTTTATCTCTTGACCCGTTCATCTATGGTGGCCCAAAGCCTGTCTATATGGGGGCATGTTGGCAAGGCGCTGGTCCAGTTAGCTTGTACTAAAAGCAGAACATGAATTTAAGCTTTTTTGTAGTTTTTTCATTAGATTTTGTACAAGAATGGTGACAATGGTGGAAAATAGAAAGTGCATGCTAGTTTTAATTTTTGTTACATTTTTCACACCTAAAACATTAAAATGCATTAACTTAAAGTCACTTTAGAAACAATGTAATTTTTTTTAAATAAAATTGTTTCTTTTTTGAGTCAAATTATGACAACAGAGAAGAGAGATTATGGGCGATATAATTGGTGGGAAGTGGCGCATAAATCTTCATATTAAATGGATAGATAAAGAAATGAGCCCCCACTGCACTGCATGTGAGGGTATTAATGAAGGCACTGACAGCTGTACTGATAGGTACTGATCTGTTTTTGTCATATATCTATCATGTGCTCTTAATCTTCTAAATCACAGACTCTCCAGAATATTTGATTGTCAGTTATTTTTGTTTACTATGTGTTCTGTTGCACTTGCAATTACTGACCACTCTACCGCATTTCTTAGAAACACTGTCATGAACTTATAACAATAAAACCAATATATAGAAGCATTTTTAGCAGTTTTGCTACTTGGAGATCTGGTAGCTTATAGAATTGTGTAAATATAAATTTCACTCAAAGTCAGTACATTTATCTGCCTGTTGTCTTAGTTGGGAGTGCCTGTGATGTTTAAAATGCTTTCATTCATTGGGTTAGACTATCTCTTCATGTCATCAGTATTGCAGCATTGTTTTGTTTTTGAGAGTGATCCCACAACATTTTAGCTGACTTTAATGTAACTATTGAATGGTTAGGGCTTGCTTATGAGATGCTTATGCTTATTTTCACTCAGCCCAAATGAATTGTTTGGATGGCTTACCTGACTGTCCACCTACCTACCTACAATGGCAGAGAAAGTTACAGCTGCTTGCACTGCTAAACAAATAAAGTAAGTCAGGTAGAAAAGACTTCCAAACAAAAGAGGCTGGATAAAGCCAGGGGGCAATCCAGAATGAACAATTATTCACCATATATAGATAGGTAGATGGCAGCAGCCCGGTATCTCTCCCCAATGATCTCAACCGCTTCTACAGTAGGTTTGAGAAAGACAATTCGATTCAGCTGGAAGAGATTAGGAGTACATTTCAACCTACAAACTGTGCACTCACCTTCAGCAGTGCTGAGGTGATGAGAGCCCTGAGGAGGACCAGAGAGACCAGCTCACCTGGTCCAGATAATATCAGTGGTCATGTGCTAAAGCACTGCGCGGAACAGCTCAGTGGTGTTTTTCAGACCCTGTTCCAAAGATCCCTTGACAGTTGTGTAGTACCACAGCTATGGAAAC
>BRDA01002454.1:10246-24794 GCA_036984385.1 Crenuchus spilurus
AAAATATTGACATTTGCCATCTCCACATCATTGCATTCAATTTTTATTCACAATTTGTATAGCGTCCCAACTTTTTTGGAATCCGGTTTGTACGTGCAGTTTACAAAGTCTGATATTTATATAATTAGTCTGATATTTATATAATTATATACAGCTATGACATGTTCAGCATTGTAGATAACTATTATGTTAGATATTGTGCAACTTATTGTACAACCTATGTTGTACTGTGTCAAAGACTGTTATTGTTGTGTTAACTGACTTACCTTCATATTGGACTGCTCGGTTAAAATGTAGTTTGAGATGACTCCTAAGTTTACTGACTGATGTTGGCTTATAATAAACTATGGAGCAAAACAGGCAATCACATCTGAAAGGTGCTGGAAAAACTTGAAAATGGGCCTTGAAAGTGCTTGAAAAGTGCTTGAATTTTACCTATGAACCCTCCATATAACCGTCGCAAACCTTGAACATTCGCAGTTTACATTTGTTTACGTTTTTGCTGTAATAGTGTGCGGGAGTGTCCCGCCTTATTAAGGCTAAAATTGCAGGAATTATATATACAAATCTCACAGATCGGCTTGTTTCACGGTTTTTGAGTCACGGATCGGATCATTTTTCAGATCAGCATAAAAAAGAGACAAATTTAACTTTTTTTCATTTATTAATACTTAAAGAACAGTAAGAAAACTAAAAAAGACATTTTGCCCATGTGAAAACATCCAGTATGTTTAATGTTTAGATAAAATAATCAAAATAAAATAGTCAATACTCATTTGTTAAATTAAAGTGCAATATGAGGCTTGATAACCTTCTGACTTTGAAAAATAGTAAATGGAAAAAATAGACTATGTCCACATCATCAAAAAAGGTACAAAATAAATATAGCAGACATGAGCTTATAACTTAAGGTTCTTTTTCAAAAAGATGAGAACATCAACATTGTCTGGGTAGAGGACAGACCTCTTTGCAGTCACTATGTCCCCTGCTGTGGAGAACACCCTCTCACTAGGAGCTGAAGTGCCATGCACAGCGAGGTAGCGTTTTGCCATAATGGCAATGTGGGGATATTTACACTCATTGCTTTTCCAGCATGCCAATGGATCACCATCTACTTGAATGCAGCATGTTGCCTTGTAAGATGCCACCTCTTCTGATAGTGTCGGCAAATGTCTTGCCTGTGTCCTTGCTCGCAAAAGTCTCCCCTAAAAGATCCTCCATGGCCGTCTTTTGTGGAGAAGATTACTCAGTTTGCTCCTGATGGTGTTGGCTCTGTGCCTTGATCCTGCTGAAAAAAATTACTTGTCTATTAAACAAATTACTTATTTTCATATTTGAGAGCTATAATTCAGGCAATAACAATAAGTAAGTCATTAAAAATCAATCAAAATCAAGAACAAATTATTTTAATAGCAGCAGCATATACTGAGATTATATTTATTACTTAAGTAATAGATTACTATTTTTACCTCTTCAGTGGCCACAATCTCAGTGGTGAGATCCCAGTACGTCCTCTGGCGGAGAGCAGGCTCTAGGTGACACAGGGACTTGAACCTTGGATCCAGTGCAGTAGCTCTATGAAGAAAGTCCTGTAAATTAGCTGGGTCAGTGTATCTTGAATTCAGGTCCCTTTTAATGGCAGCCTTGACATCTCTGGTGATGGTGCTGTCTTCCTCATTTGGGGCTATGGATTGTAGAATTCTTGTTGTCAGAGGTAGGATCATGGACACATGGTATGGTTTCAGTGTACAACAGGGTTTGAGTACCTGAAGGACCTGCTCTACTACTTTCAGGTCATGATCAGACAATGTGACAATGTCTTTGATATTTCTTTTCAAGGTCTTGTCTGTTAGAGCAGAATATACATTTGTCTGCTGCTCAATATAATGCTCCAACATGTCATAAGTGGAGTTCCATCTTGTCGTGATATCATGTATGAGCTTGTGGGTCGGTAGCTGTAGCATTTCTTGCTTGGTCTTGAGCACATGAGCGGCTGTTGTGCTTCGGTGGGAAAAAGAAACCACCTTTCTGATCCTCCCAAGAAGACGGTACATCTCGTTCACTAAGATTCCCCTCTGAGATGCTAAATTAATTACATGTCCAAAGCAAGCTATCTGTGCTCCCAGTCCAGCTTCTATTACCACATTTACTTGGTTTCTGGCATTATCTGTGGTGACTGGGATATTTGTATTGGGCCTTTCTAGCTTCCACTCCTCAACTGCTCCTGTCAGTACCTGCGCCAGATTTGTGCTTGTGTGACTCTCATAGAGAGGGCGTGTCTGTAGCACCGGACTTCTCATCTCCCACTCCGCTGTGATGTAGTGAGCAGTCACAGTCACGTAGCTATCCGTTGACCTGGAGGTTCAACTGTCTGTGGTTAGAGCGACAGAAGATGTCTTGGATAATTCATTGACAATTTTGATCTTTTCTTGATCATAAAGATCTGGCACGATCTTTGTACTGAAATATATATACGCGCGAGGGGATTTCGTAGCATGGCTCAAGCACATTCACCATATGTCTAAACCCTTTGTTTTCCACAACGGAGTATGGCCTCATGTCTGCAGCGATAAACAGCCCAATGGATTTGGTAATAACTTTAGCCCGCTCTGATTCAGCAGCAAACGGCTGCTTAAATTCTGTGGTAAGAAGTTGTTGATTCTTGGCTACTCGTTTAGTCTCTGACACACCTGGGTGATGCCGCTTTAAATGTGTGGCCATGCTCGACGTATTGCCGTGGTCATATGGCTTCCTCGTGCCACAGTGCCTACATACGGTTTTGTCCACCACCCTTTCTCCACCATCAGTATATGTTACAGGGAAACCAAAATGCTCCCAAATGTGTGATTTAAATGATCCGAGAGGCTTTTCAAGTTCTCCTCCTCTAGCAGCCATGATGACTGTTTAGATCACGTGATACACGGCGGTGTTGTTTTTATATTTAAATTGCATATACGCATCGAGATTTAGTTCACTTTAACTATAACTATGTTAAAGTGAAAGTGTAAAAGTTAAAATTATCACTTTAACTATGTAATAATGACTAAAACTGCATTCCACACAGTCATAGTTAAACTTTTGACAACTGATCCACGTGTACAATCCATGAGGTGTGAACCGTACGGATCAGGGATAATCCGAGACCCGTTACATCACTGATGTATATATTCTGTCAGTCACTCATGGATGAAAGTGTTGACACCCCTGAATTTTTTCCAGAAAATGAAGTATTTCTCCCAGAAAATTATTGCAGTTACACATGTTTTGTTATACACGTTTATTTTCTTTGTGCGTATTGGAACAACACAAACAGAGGGGAAAAAGGCAAATTTGACAATTTCACACAACTCCAAAAATGGGCCGGACAAAATTATTGGCACCCTCAACTTTAGTTGCACACCCTTTGGAAAAAAATAACTGAAATCAATCGCTTCCTGTAACCATCAACAAGCTTCTTACCCGTCTCAACTGGAATTTTGGACCACTCTTCTTTTGCAAACTGCTCCAAGTCTCTCATATTTGAAGGGCGCCTTCTTCCAACAGCAATTTTAAGATCTCTCCACAGGTGTTCAATGGGATTTGGATCCGGACTCATTGCTGGCCACTTTAGAACTCTCCAGCGCTTTGTTTCCATCCATTTCTGGGTGCTTTTTGAAGTATGTTTGGGGTCATTGTCCTGCTGGAAGACCTATGACCTAGGATGCAAACCCATCTTTCTGACACTGGGCCCTACATTGCGACCCAAAATCCTTTGGTAATCTTCAGATTTCATGATGCCTTGTACACAGTTAAGGCACCCAGTTCCAGAGGCAGCAAAACAACCCCAAAACATCTTAGTACCAACAGTCAAATATGGTGGAGGTTCAGTGTTCTTTTCTTTGTAGGCCTCATTCCTTTTTCGGTAAACACTAGAACGATGTGCTTTACCAAAAAAGCTCCATCTTGGTCTCATCTGTCCACAAGATGTTTTCCCAGAAGGATTTTGGCTTACTTACATACATTTTGGCAAACTGCAGTCTAGCTTTTTTATGTCTCTGTGTCAGCAGTGGGGTCCTCCTGGGTCTCCTGCCATAGCGTTTCATTTCATTCAAATGTCGATGGATAGTTCACATCCATCGATGCACCCTGTGCCTGCAGGACAGCTTGAATTTCTTTGGAACTTGATTGGGGCTGCTTATCCACCATCCGGACTATCCTTCGTTGCAACCTTTTATCAATTTTTCTCCTCCGTCCACATCCAGGGCGATTAGCTACAGTGCCATGGGTTGTAAACTTCTTGATTATGTTGTGCACCGTGGACAAACAATCAAGATCTCTAGAGATTGTTGATATTTTTCCACAATTTTAGTTATCAAGTCCTCAGACAGTTCTCTTCTCCTCCTTCAGTTCTCCATGCTTAGTGTAGTACACACAGACACACAATGCAAAGATTGAGTCAACTTCTCTCCTTTTTATCTGGTTTCAGGTGTGATTTTTAAATTGCCCACACCTGTTATTTATCACAGGTGAGTTTGAATGAGCATCACATGCTTGAAACAAAGTTATTTACCCTCAATTTTGAAGAGGTGCCAATAATTTTGCCCGGCCCGTTTTTGGAGTTTTGTGTGAAATTATGTCAAATTTGCCTTTTTTCCCCTCTGTTTTTTGTGTTGTTCCAATACACACAAAGGAAATAAACGTGTATAACAAAACGTGTAATTGCAAACATTTTCTGGGAGAAACTCAGGGGTGCCAACACTTTCGGCCATGACTGTATAAATGTAATGCATAATGAATGCATGTGTATAAAGGAGTATGGGAATGTGCTATTCTTTCACATGTCGGTATTTTACAAGACACAGTTTGTAATAAATAAAAACGTAATGTTTGATTCATAGCTTTAATGTACGTAGTGTTATACAAAACTGTTTGTACCAACATTGAACATTAATTCTACCAATGCTAATATTCTTATAGCCCTCAAATGTACCGTGTTTGGTTATTTAAGTACAATTGTTTTGTAGTGTATTCATGTATAGTAGTTACAGGACATCTGTAAAGAGCTGTGAAATTTTCCTTTTATCCTGTATTGTATTTCTGCACAATATTCTTCTCTTTCTGTCGCAGGAGGGAGATTTCACAGGCTTTCATGCAGATGGCAGATGGTCCTTGCGCTCTAGACAAGGTACTTTACACAGTGTGTTGAGACCTCATGAGCAGACCATAGTTGACATTATACTTTTCTGATGTAATGAACGTTTGCAGGCAGAGCAGGCATTTAGCAGTTGTTTTGTGTCTACTTTCAAAAACTGTAATGATATGGCTTACAGATTATATTGCATTCTAGTGTTTGACATGCACTGAATTTTATTGATCTAATTAAAAAAAACTGACCCTCTTCTCTAGGGATTCATCTCAAGTCCTCTTCGCCATCATTGGCTAAGAAGTCCCCTCTGGCTTCTGACCCATCTACAAATGATACAAACATCATCAGTGCAAAAAAAGGTTCAAGGGCCAATACAGAAAGAGAGCAGCCTGCCAGAAAATGTAGAATAGATTTTAATACCAACAAACGCAAACTAATTGTCAAGCTAACTAGCAAAAAGATGACAAAGAAAAATACATCTGTTAGGCAACAAGTGGTGAAGGCTTCTTTGTTCAGGCATGAAGATGAATTGTCTGAAGAGGAGGAAGGAATTAATTTCTCACAGAGAAAAGAAAATGGAAATGATCTCATGTTTGATAATTTGGGTAATGAAGGTGTAGTTGCTACTGCAGGAACTGTGCCATACAGTAGAAGGAGGCAGAGTAAATTGGTGTGGACTCTGGCGCTAGCTAAAAGAAAAAGAAGAATTTCCAGAAAAAGATTGGCTGAAAGTTCAAACCATAACTCTCAACAAGGGCATACAAAAACTAGACCAGAATTAGACAAGCCTGTAAATAGAAGGGCCAAGTACATACTTAGAAATGATGGTGATGCTTATATTTCTACTAAAATTGTTCAGAGACAAAGAAAGGTCCACAAGGCAGTTAGTGTCTCCTCAGAAGTAGTAACCGAGGCAGGACAGGAGGATACAGAGTCTCCTGGTGGAAGTGCTGGAATGGTGTTGAGGGAGAGTTCTTCTCATTCTCCTCACAAATTCCCTTTCTTGAAACAACGCAAGTCTATATTTGGATATCGGAGGAAGCCAAAACATGAGTTATTGAGGAAAATTCATCATTCTCAGTCCCCTGTGGTGGGTAAGGTTCCCAGGAAAAGACGCATTGTCTGTTATAATTATGAAAAGGTGGACTCTTTGGTGAGCCAAGAGCACAAACAAGAGCTACCAGGACAGGTGGAGAACACAAGAGCAGTGAATCAACCAGGCACCATGGCTAGTACTCGGCCGTTGAGGGTGATCAGGGTACCCAAACGATTCATGGATGATGGTGTGTCTGGACTGCCTGTAAAAAAGCATGCCCAAATAGAGGTCATGCCAAATAAGCCTCTTACTGAGTCACAGCATACTGATTTCTCTCAAACCCAAACCCCAGAATTCAAAAGCAAACGGAAAAGTGCAAAACTGCAGAACCTCAGTAATGCTGAAGGCAACTTTGGTGGAAAAGCAAAGTTTCAGGGAAGGAAACCAATAAGTTCCTCCGCGTTCTTTGATGTTCAAAGCAAAAAAATGGGCAGATTATCTTATGATTCCAGCCACCTCAAAATTTATGAGAGGCTAAAGAAGCTCACTGCAAGTCTGGCATTGCGTAGGCAGAAGCGAACAACCAGTTACCAAGAATGTAGTGAAAGGGTAGAGGAGGAACTTCAGGGTGCTGAAGAATCTGCAGGTTCTGAAGACACAAGACGGAGGAGCTCTGATCTAAAAATAGAGGATGTGAACTCTCCAGGGGTTGTACAAAAACTAGCCATACATGTTGATGATCTGACAAGACGCTCACCACTTTCCATGTTTGAGAGAGGTGAAGATGCAGCCAATGGAAAAGGTAAGAATTATATTAAACAATACATTATCTAATCCTTACGTGGTAAATGTTTTTAACGCAAGGACTTTGTGCATGTTTTTGTACAGTCATGGCAAAAAAAAACAAAAAAAACCAATTTTTTTTTTTTTTATAGTTTTTTCCCTCTCAGTGTAGTGGTAGCCAATTAACCTGTCCACAAGGGGCTCACCCCATCACTTTTGTAATGTCCCTGACTCTATGAGGGTGAAGACAAGCACAAGTCTTCTCCATTGCGTGTGAAACGGCCATTGCCTCTTTTCAAAGTACCACTGTTGCACCGTTGTTGGGGAGCCAACATGCTCTGAGGAAAGTGCAGGATCCACAGCGCCAATGGACCAATCAGTAGACATTGGACATTATAACTAGTGTGAAAGTGATGGGGAACTTGGGGGCCATCTACCCTCATAGAGAGGGCACGGCCATTTTTTGCTCTGTTGGGCCCCAGCTGTTGATGGCAAACAGCATGACTGAGATTTGAACTCGTGTGCCTAAGATTATAGTTTCAGCGTGTGAGCCACCTGGGGACTGCATGTGCTTCCTTGGAGGGAGCCATGGTTAACAGAAGAAAACTATAAAGCAGAACTAACATTTTAAGCAACCAGTCTGCCCTTCTAATCAGCATTACAGTGAAATCAGCTGTCTTGTACTCATCAACCTTTTCTCCCGAGCTAACAAGATAATCACTGAAATTTAGCAGGCCATTTTGTAGGGCTGGAATGCAGTAATGGTTGTGATAAGGTCATTTTCATGGCAGGGAATGACTTTGCAGTTAATTGTAATTCATCTAATTCATCTTCACAATCTAGAGTTAATACAAATTGCCATCATAAAAACTGAGGCAGCAAACTTTGTGAAAACTTTGGCCATGATTAATAAACTGATTTAAGGTACTAGTTACTCAAGGTACTGTCCTAAATTTATTTTTTCAAACTTTTTCAGAAAGTGCTCAGAGAATGTCATAGTTGAACATTGCAAAAGGTTTCTCAAACATGTTTGAAACACAATGGCTTATTTTTTTAATTAATTATTTTTTTTACTGAATTAAATTATCTTTAGTGATTTATGCTTGAAACACTT
Organism: Crenuchus spilurus; assembly: GCA_036984385.1. Lineage (NCBI taxonomy): Eukaryota > Metazoa > Chordata > Actinopteri > Characiformes > Crenuchidae > Crenuchus > Crenuchus spilurus. The sequence continues at coordinate 18,305 of BRDA01002454.1, forward strand.
GCATCTAGCAGTGGTGCTGAATAACTGTAGATAAATTTTCATTTGGCAGTGAACACGAGCCTGGAAGGTGGTCATGTACAAAACCATGATGCAAGAGATCCTCGGGTTAGTCCCATCCACAGAATCAACCTCTCTGGTGCCAACAAAAGGATGCTTCATCTGCTGAAGAAGGCTAAAGTCCAGCTGATTAAAATTGACCAACAGAAGCAGCTTAAGTCAGCCCAGGTAAATTATCTTGTCAGCTTGGTACATATCAGTGATCATATTGAAATTGATATTATAAATTTTATTTTATTTTATTTTATTTTTTTCTTTTTCCAGCTGTTGTCGAGTGCTGTTAGAGGTGGGAATGGTGCCATAAGAGGCATGCAGAGGAGGAGAACAGGAATGGGCAGAGCAAATGTACAAGGAGCCCCTCAGGTAGTCTGTGTTGATTTGTTGGAGTGATATTTGTTTATTCTTTGATAAATAAAGGGAAGAGTTGTATTCTCTTATGCAGATTGATTAATTATACTAAGGATTTTGTTATATAAACATTGTTTATATTAAAAATATTTTTCAAGACTGCAGAATGTTAAACCTTTAACCAATCATGGAATTTTTAATAATAATAATAATTGTTATTGTTATGTGCTGTGGGCACCCTGATCAATGTTATATGTTCCCGTTTTGTGTTTTTTTTTTAGATGAATCAAGGCCTTCATATGATTTGTAAATCTTATATACATTATAAATAGTGCTTGGGGGTATGACCAAAATTCTGGTGCTCCACAGTGTGGTCAGTTTTCAGAGAGTGGCATTGCAGTAGTGAAGGAATCGTATATCATGAGTTGCAGTGAAAATGTAGAACCCTTTATTTAAGACAATTTTCACAACTTCAAAACTATACAATAGTTGTACTGATAATAGTTTATCTTGATCTTGCTTGCTTTTTCTGTCATAGGGAGTACCTTTTAACAAACACTTTATCAAGTGACCTCTGACTGCCCCATCCTTTAGCTTTGTCAGGACAGCAGGGTTGCCATGTCCAGCAAAAATATCCAGTCCAAAATCAGTCTAAAACCCGCTGTTCTGAAGCTTAAACTAGCCCAAAATTGTATGATTGTCAGACATGTGAAACATGCTATGAACTTAGTCTAATTTAGTTTTTTATTCAACATTATTCCATTTTGCTATTAAGTATTTTGTTAATAAGGATTTTATCATTAGTATTGCTAGTCATTGTAATGTTATTAATAATATAGTATTTTTTTCTTTTCTAACAGTTTTAGATCCCAGTCTTTTATTTACTCATTTCTGTTTCTCTAATTTCTCTCCTCTGATCCTCTTTGTCTTTATTATTTAATTTTTTTTATTATGGAAATGTGACAGAACATTACAGAAGTCGTAATTGAATATTTCCTTTTTTACATTTATGATCATGAACCCCTTCCCCATTACCAATACACACAATTATTTCTCTTCAATCAACCCACACACCCCCTGACAGATCCCCCCACACACTTCAACATCCAAAGACTTTATATATTTCAATGTTCAAACATGACATGGAGAAGGTGATAGAAAGAAAATGTGGTATAGTAGTGATGGGTAGATGAGGCGTCATGAAGCGTTTCGACACATATTGATACCGTGTCGATACTTTGTCACTGAATACTGACACCTGCTGGACATTAAAAATCCCTACAGGCAACCTAGTTGACAGACTGATTTGATGACCTAGTCTATACAATAATAATATTTGTCATTGTATTTTATTGTATATTATATATTGTATTAGTAATAATAATAATAATAATGCATTGTATTTATAAGCACCTTTCACAACACTCAAGGACACTTTACAAAATAATTAGCGAAACATACAGAAGAACACAGTGACGTGCGGTGAGGTTCATGGTTGGTGAGGCACAGACTCCTTTAAAGTCGGATTTACAAATATATAAACCTTATTCAATTGGCTACTGGTTATTTCGTATCTCATCAGCGTTCTTCACACACACACACACACACACACACACACACACACACACACACACACACTCTCACACAGGTAAGGTACGTAAAGATAAGAAAAAACGTTACAATTACAGCAGCAAGAGAAAGCGGCATTTGCTGTGTTGGCCGTCGCAATTGTACAATTCATACAACACAAATGAGTATAGAGTGGTGTACAAAGACAGATTTCAATTTTGACCTTTAGTGAAATATTCAGTTGTTTTTAAAAGCTTTAATTCTGATATCAAAATCAATTTAATACAGATTGCTTAACTAAAAGCATGAAAAGAAAAACAGAATATTTTATGACTCTCACTCGCCTCTGCATAAAAGGACAGCAGAAACAGGCACCCGTTGGCTCATGTACGCCCCCCTTAAATGCGGCAGAGTACTGCCCTGCCTCACCCTGTGCCTTTTCACTGCTTTTATGTCCCATCAGCAAAACTAAATATGTCACTAACAAACATTAAACGTAAATGGTTTAAGACATTAGCCAGACTGTGGAAAATCAGAGTATATAAACGTATATGCAAACATTAAATTGGCGACATGCAGCAATACGGCAACAGGCACGCGCCAATTGCATGTATCAACCCAGTTTGTGATGGATTGCGTATTCAGAGGTGAGGTGAGGCTCGTTGCTGCCGCACCTCACGTTTCACCCTTGTATTTGAAAATATGCAAGTTCAGCGATTTTGACTATAAAAATGTTCGAAATTAGTCATACATAAAGATCAGTGGACAAATATTAATATTCATTTTATGTTATCATTTTTTTATTGTCATCCCTGACCGCATGTCCCTGGAAGAACACAAAACATACTAAATCAATACAAAACATACAAGAGACAATACAGTGGATATCACAGAGAATAGACTATTTTGAACAGGTGAGTTTTAAGTCTAGTTTTAAAAACAGGAAGCGAATCTGTTACGGATGTCTGGTGGGAGGGCGTTCCATAGTTTGGGAGCAGAGCGGCTGAAAGCGGATGAAACAACAGAATTAAAACAAATACCTTATTTTCCGATGTAAGATTAAAATGGTCCCAGACGGTGGAAACCTTTCTTTTGCCTTGAGGCTGCTCCATAGTTTTGGATGAATAACACACACATTGTACCACAAAAGATCAAGGATTCTTTTGGCAGATGCATCCCACAGTTTGGCGCATCAGTGTCATTTTGAAACGGTTCCTGTATCGGTCATGTGACTTGCTGAAACCGATACGCGCACCGACACAGGGTTTGCTCTGTGAGTTTGACGCATGGTGTTGCTGGACCCATCACTAGGGTATAGTAAACTATTCAATATCAGTTATACATTTAATGCTGTCTATATTTTTTCCAACTGTATGGATTGCATCAGATCACTAAACTACACAGATGCCTTTGGAGGGTATTTTGAGTTCCAGTGTAATAGAATTCTCCTGCGATCAAGTAGCGTTGTAAAGGCAATAATGGTTCTGTGACTTTCACACTCGGATATGCCAAATATAGCAGTTAATGGGTTAGGCTGAAGATCTACACTAAGATTCTGATGGGGCAAGACAGGGCAAGACCAAAACGTGTGTCAAATTGGCTGGAGAACTATGACCTCTATTACAACTGGTATTATCGCTAGATTACATTTTAGCTAATCTTTCTTTAAATGAGCACGATGCAGTACTGTAAATTATTATACCTAATTATTTGGCACAAGAGATACTACTATTAACTCTGTAGAGCACATTTCCAAATTTTTTCTTTAATGCACACGCCTAATTCCTAATGTCAGCCAACCTTGAAATTAAGCTTTTTGAATTGGTACAACTCAAAACTTTTGCGGTAGGTTAGGGAAATTGGGATCTATATTTTGTAAAAAATGTCGTACTTGAAAATAGCGAAACATATCAGATCGGCATAACACTTCTCTCTGGCGCTGTGCGAGAGAGCTGCTTTTTAGCTTTTTTTAATCCTTAATCCTTATTTTCTACTTTACTTTCTTCACTTTTACATGGCGTAAAGTGCTCTTATATGTATCCCATGGATACTTCTCACATTATGATGCAACCAGGAGCCAGTTTTTTCTATTATTCAAGAGAGGAGCTGCTGGCCCTGAGAACAATGGGGCGAGCCGGGATTCGACACCTCATTCCGGGGAGCTGAGGAGGAAACACCAGGGCTGCAAGGCCGGAGCTAAGCTAAAGGCTAAGCTAGTGGACAATCGGCGGCACTGCAAACCATCCGTCCCTTCTATTATCATGAGAAATGTGAACTCGCTGCTGAACAAGATTGACAATCTGTCCGCACTGACCAACCAGTGGATTTGCCGTGAGCACAGCTTGTTTATCTTTACGGAGACACAGCTAACCCAGCTTGTACCTGATGCTAATGATGTTCTGTGGGGATTCACTACTGTGAGAGCCGACAGAGACACTAAAGCATGTGGGAAATGCAAAGGTGGGGCGTTTATCATGTATGTGAACAATGTGACGTGGGTGTCACCTGGGACATCTCTGTAAAGATGGTCTCATGCTCTTCAGACTTGGAGCTGCTAGCAGTTGGCCTGCACCCTTACTACGTCCCACGTGAGTTCAGTCATATGGTCGCAGTCAGTGTTTACATTGCTCCGAGGTTGGACGCAGCAACTGCATGTTATAAGATGCACTCTGTCATAGCAAAGCTGCAAACACAGCACCCTGAGGCTTTTATGATCATTTCTGGGGACTTTAGTCATGCTACTTTGGACTCTACTTTGACTAATTTTCACCAGGTTGTGGACTGTCCACTCAGAAACAACAGAACAATTGATCTGCTGTATGCTAATGTAAAGGAGACATACAGGATCACACCGCTCCCCCCACTGAGGGAAGTCGAATCAGAACTTGGTACTTATACAGCCAAAGTACACCCTCCTGGTTCAAAGGCAGCCTGCAACCACCAGATCTATCAGGAGGTGGTCACCATAAATGGAAGATGCCCTCAAGTACTGCTATGACACCACAGACTGGCATGTGCTGCTTAGCCCACATAGTGAGGACATTGTCTGATTGATATCAACTTCTGTGCAGACATGGTCTCCCCAATTAAGACTGTATGACGTTACCCCAACAACAAGCCGTGGGTAACAGGAAGTCAAAGCTGTCCTCAACAGGAAGAAGGCCGCTTTCCGGAGCAGGGACAGGGAGGTGATGAGAGCAGCACAGCAGGAGGTGAAATGCTGAATGAGGGAAGCAAAAACAGCTATAGGAAGAAGATGGAACTGAAACTAAGAGAACAGGAGGTCTGGGAAGGTGTGAAAACCATCACAGGACACAATGCAAAGGCCAGAGACATAGATTAAGATTAACCAATTAGCCATTGTGATTTTTCACACAACAGAATTTGACCTCAGCATTTAACCCATTCGTGCAGTGAAACACACTAGGCTGTGAGAATTTGTGCCAGAAGCAGTGGCCAGCTCTTATCCACCAGTGAGGAGCAGTTAGGGGGTTGGGTGCCTTGTTCAAGGGCACTTCAGTCATGTACTGTCTGGGGATCGAATCGGCGACCTTCTGGTCACAAGATCAGATCCTTATCACTAGGCCATGGGTACAGTGGAGAAGGCAAAGGAAATTAACTACTTCTTCAACCGGTTCAACCAGCCCCTGCCCCCTCACCCTTTTCCTCACAGCAGCCATCTCTCCTTCCTCCCTCAACACACCTTCTCCCGGCCAATGCAGCAACCCCCAACTTCCCCTCCCCCTCCTCTTCTGCCTCATATACCACAGCAGCTCCAACCTCCCCCACTTCCTTCACCTCATACACTGCAACACCTCTCCCCTACTCCCCTCTATCCACCATGACACAGACTCCTCCATATTTCACTGTGGGCCAGGTCAGAGGTCAACTGAGGAAGCTTCATCCCAGGAAAACAGTAGGCCTGGACAAGATGTGTCCCCGAAACTGGGTGAACCACTCCAGCACATCTTTAACCTCAGCCTGCCGCTGGGGAGTGTGCCCCACCCTCTGAAAGACATCATGCATAGTTCCAGTTCCCAGAAAGAACTGGCCCAGTGAGCTGAATGACTTCTGCCCAGTGGCACTCACTTCACATCTGAAGAGCAGCTCGTCCTCAGCCTCCTCAGACCCCAAGTGCAGCATGCCCAGGATGATTGCAGTTTGCGTATTGGGCAGGTGTTGGAGTGGAGGATGCCATCCTCTACTTACTACAAACTGGATTTCAAAAAAGTTGGGACACTAAACAAATTATGAATAAAAACTGAATGCAATGATGTGGAGGTGCCAACATCTAATATTTTATTCAGAACTGAACACAAATCACAGATCAAAAGTTTAAACTGAGAGAATGTATCATTTTAAGGGGAAAATATGTTGTTTAAAAATTTCATGGTGTCAACAAATCCCTCCTCCGACTCCTGCTCGACGAGAAGTCTACACTTCACTCACGGTGACCCGTCTTCAGTAAGTCGAGTGACCCGGTCAAGAAAGACCCTTGACCTTGATACGTACTACA
>BRDA01002454.1:26943-42061 GCA_036984385.1 Crenuchus spilurus
CAGACCACATTCTGCAGCAATCACAACATCATGGCTATGTAGGAGAAGGATCCGGGTACTGAAATGGCCAGCCTGCAGTCCAGATCTTTCGCCTAAAGAGAACATTTGGCGCATAACTGTTCAAGACAATTGAACAGTTAGAAGCCTGTATTAGACATGAGTGGGAGGGCATAACCTATTTCTAAACTTGAGAAACTGATCTCCTCTGTCCCCAGACGTCTGTTGAGTGTTGTAAGAAGGGGGGATGCCACACAGTGGTAAAAATGGCCTTATCCCAACTTTTTTGGGATTTGTTGACGCAATGAAATTTTGAAACCACATATTTTCCCCTTAAAATGATACATTCTCTCAGTTTAAACTTTTGATCTCTGATTTGTGTTCTATTCTGAATAAAATATTAGATGTTGGTACCTCCACATCATTGCATTCAGTTTTTATTCATAATTTGTTTAGTGTCCCAACTTTTTTGGAATCCGGTTTGTAAAACCTTGTGTGTGTGTGTCTGTATGTATATAAAATAGTCTTTAAAGCTTAATTCATGAAATGAAAGTAAGTCCGAATCCAAATTTCTTTAAACTTGCAAACAGATAAGGCCACTCAATCCTGTCAAAGGCTTTTTCTGCATCCAGGGACACAACCACTTCTGGTGTCTCCCTGGATGCAGGAGAATAGGTAATGTTTATAAGACGGTGAATGTTCACAAATGAATGCCTACCTGACATAAAGCCAGTTTGATCAGTAGAAATTAGAGCAGGGTGTCCAAATCCAGTTCTGGAGTGCCGGATTCCTGCAGAGTTTGGTGATCTTCCTAATCAAACACACCTGATTCAGCTCAGCAGGTAATGAGCAGGTTTAATTGTAGTGTCAGAGCAGAGAAATCACCAAACGGCAGGAATATGGCCCTCCAGGACTGGATTTGGACACCCCTAAGTTAGAGCATGCCGTACTGTTCCCAGAGGTATGGCAAGGGCTTGGGTCGATATGAATTGCATTCTGCTTCATCTTTACCTGATTTGAGTAGAAGAGAAATTGAGGCTTGAGTTAGTGTTAGTGGCATGAAATATCAAGAACATGAATCATTAATCAAATCCAGTAAAATGGGTGATTTAATTTATTAGAGAAGGTTTTATAAAATTCTAAGGGATATCCGTCTGGCCCTGGCATCTTGCCACTTTGTAGTGTCTGAATTGTGCTGTTAACTTCTGTTTGTTCCAGTGGATGCTCAATTTAAGTTTTTATGTCCTTCATTAATAGAAGAGACTTGAAGGTTATTAAAAAACAAATTCATATCTGCACTATCCGATGGAGTTTCTGACGTATAGAAGTTTGAATAGTATGCTACAAATGTGTTTGAATGATTTCTTCTGGGTCAGTAATTAAGGATGCTTTCACACCTGAAAGTCTGGAGCATGGTCCGATCCAAGGTTTGTGTGTTTACTTTGCATGTATTTGGTTCGGTTAGGTTTGTGTTCACACTGCATTTTTGTGAGTCCACCAGACTTTTTTCTGACACGCCCACGTGCTGTCGTCATCACTTAAGTGGGGTTTGTCTTTCTACACTCAACACTGGTTTGTAAAAGGACGTGCGTCTGACGCTTATATACTTTTATATTCCGCTGCTGCAGTTTCTTTAGCATAAGTTGCTCTGTCATCTCCTTTCTGTCATCCTCTCAGAAAATAAGCTGCACGTTTCAGCATTTTTGTGAGTTTTCAAGCTGACTTTTCTCATGTTCGTCAGACCAAAATTATATTAAACATGTTGTCTCTTCCTCACTCCATGTGTGCTACCACGGCTCATTATGGCTGCTGTTCTGCTTATGTTTCGCATTGCTTGCAAAGCAATGCGCAATATACTGTTATTCGATTTTTCATTTCTTCTTCTTCCGGCAAATTTTTGACGCGCTTCTTGTCCCGCAGTTTTCGAGATATCGACACCGTTCCAACTCCACATTGTTCGGCCCAATTGTGTGATCTGGGCTTGTATACAGAATTTTGATCGGATGTGCAGTTTTCCTAAAAACTTCCTTAATCTGGGATTTTTTTCCCGTAGAGAATGAATGGGGAGCAAAAATGCATGCTCATCTACTGTATTTCTGCTTGACCGATTCACACAGTTTCAGATACACTATATCAGGGCAGGCCCCCGAGCAGAAATTCACTGTTTGTTTTGACTCGCACTCCTTTATTTGTCGTTTTATTGCCATCCCTTTTTCGTCCCATTGACTTTCATTCATTTTCACCCATATCACATTCCAGGCTTCCTTTTGCCAAACAACAACCAAAATTGATATTCTACATCATGGCAGGTAACAGCTCTAGTTCAGAGCCATACTGACCCGCACTCCTCTTTTTGTCATCTTTTCTTCCCTCGTTCCTCCCCTTCATTCCCATTCATTTTCACATACAGACATGGCAAGGACCTCAGATACCATAGCAACCACCTAGTCACACCTGAGCAACTGCCTTGGATACCATAGCAACCGGCTAGGGTGCCATAGCAACCGCCTTTGGGGCCCATAGCCTTGGGGGCACATAGCAACCACCACAGATACCACAGCATTGCCTTACAAACCAACTGGAATACCTTAGCTTGTGGGCCATGTTAACAATGCACAACATCCCGCGTTTCCCTCAGGAAATGCACTTTTCTAGTTTTTCTTATTCTGTTGTTGCTGAATGTTAATGTCTGCATCAACTTCCTGTATTTGGTCCGAAAGGCCGAACCTTCTAGAAAAGTGTTTTCACACCGCATGAGAATCGGACCATGGTTCAGTAGGTCCGGACCTACACCACCTGTTTTGGTTGGACCAAATTTTGCTCCTTTAGTCCGGACTGTGGTTCATGGCCACTTTCACACCTGCTATTTTGGTGCAGACCAAACTGGAAAGTCCGAAAATCCAGACCAAGCAACGTAGGTGTGAAAACACCCTAATTCTCCATTAGGTTTTCTTATTTGTGGAATCTGTTGAGTGGTTGAAAGGCTCTTAAGTTGTTGCGGCAAAAGGTGCCCAGCTTTTCCACCATGTTCATAAACCAAACCTCACGATTTTAACAAAAGCTGTTCCGTCTTGGTGGTTGATAGCAAATTGTATTTAGTTTGAAGTTCAAGTTTTCTTTTATAAAGTTCAGGAGATGGAGTCATTGAGTACTGGGTATCCACTGAATTTATAGCCTTAACAACTTCATCCTTCTGGACCAGACAGATTCTGTATTTTAGATGTGTATGCTATGATCTCGCTCCAAATTACTACTTTTAATGTTTCCCATAGAACAGATGGGGAGATGTCATCTTTTTTTTAAGTTCTATGAAATTATCAATTTTAGTAGACATTAAATGACAAAAAATTGTCAGCTAGGAAAGTTTTATCCATCTTTGAAGGAGGGCGAACTCCATTGTTAGATGGAAATACAAGATTCAGCAAGACTGGAGCATGGTCCATTTCTATTATAGTTGGGTATTTAAATTTTTTAAACTGAAGAAAGTACTTTTTTATTTTTTTTCAATGAAAAAATAATCTATTCTACTGTAGGAATGATGTACAGGGGAAAAGAAGGAAAAAGATAGACTCTTGAGTATATAGTGTATGCCGTGGTTCAACATAACCTAACTTCTCCATAATCATTGATAGTCTTGGCCATTTTTGATGGATTAAGGGATGTGGGCTTGGATCAGTCTAATACTGGATTGATTACACAATTCAGGTCTCTGCCAAAAATCAGCTGACAATGAGTTTAATTCTGGTATCAGTGAGAATACTTTCCTTATAAATTTATCATCCCAATTAAGAGCATATACATAAATCTTGGAGCTCTCTCGTCTCGTCTTGTCTTTCCCCTACATCCGGAACCAGAAGTCTCTCCCTTTGTCTTTTAACATTTTTTTTTTGTTTCCACTGCCTTGTGAAATTTACATTTTTCTTTACGCACGCGCACAAATAAAAAGTGTTTTCCAGTTCAAATCGGTATACCACCTAGCACTAATTATTAATACATTCGAAGTGCAATGCTTAATAAAAAGCTTCAGTTGCACTGAGAACTAAGTAAATAAAAGGTATTGCTGTGGATTTGGTTACATGTACTGACATTTATTTATAATCTCTTGTTTCTTTTCTGCGTGTAGGGGCATCTATTGGGGAGTCCACGAATAAAACACGTGTGTCGGGCGGCAGCAGTAGCTCTGGGCCATCCTCGAGCGTTGGTGCCGGATGATATTCCTAGACTCAGTGCCCTTCCTTTGCATGAGAGAGAGGGTATTGCACCCTCACCCAACACAGAGGGTACCCAGAGTTCTCATTTCATCTGTTAATTCAGTTAAGCTTGTAAAATGTTGTAGTATTCCCTGGTAATCTGTTTTTAATGTTCTAGTATAATTAAAATTTATAATGCATTGATTAACACAATCATTGGTAGTTTTGTTTATGGATGAAAATGAATTTTTAATCAACTCTCTTCTCTCATTTAAGATCTAGGCTCTTATTCAGACCCTGAGAGCACTGGTTCTATTGATCAAAAGCCTGTTTCCAAAAGGAAGGGTTTTGGTTTGCGACAGAAACGTTGTTTTCGTTGCAAGGGATGCATCCGGGAAGAGGACTGTGGGAAATGTGTGTTCTGCCTGGATAAGCCAAAATATGGAGGACCCAATAAGAAGCGCCAAAGCTGCATGTAAGTAGATTAGAAATTGCGGTTGCGGTGTGATTTAATTCTTTGTTGATTTGAAACCTCATGCAACAGTGGTTAAGTTTAAAGGAGTAAGTTTGAGAAGTGGTATAATAACTGACAATGCAGCATTGTCGGATGACTCGTCACAAATTAAATGCTACCTCACATGTGAGTAGGTTTCTGTTTTGTGAAGTCTTAAGAAAAAAACTAATAATTACATGTTACCTTTTTTGTCCTTTTTAGCTATAAGAAGTGTGCAAGGATTGAAGAGAACAAAATGAAGCGACTAAAAGGTATGGTTATGTACTTTTAGGTGGTTTTTATCCAATAAATGTGCTGTTGTACTTCAGAGGAAAAGGTTATACAGTTCACTTAACTTGTTTCTAGTCACTTAGAGTAACACCCGGACTGGATTTTGTTCAAAATTTTGCCAGACTATACTTTAACTATTCATCCATACATCCATTATCTTCCACTTAATCCTTATCAGGGTCACAGTATACTTTAATTAATTAAGTCATTTTCAGTCATTTGAATTATTTGTATAATAATTTTAATTAGGGACACAGAATATTCAGCAACCAAGATTATGTGAATAAGTGAAAAGATTAAATAACTGATACCAAACTGTGTTTTTAATGACACTTTTAGCACTGCTAGCATTTACAAAACATTCACCAGCAGTTATATTTTCATAGTGATATGGAAGAAGACAAACTACAACCACAACATTTACTAAACTTCACTTATGATGAAACCAGAATGCAGCCCCTTAGAACATGGGATATTGCACATTGGTGAAAAATATTGCACATAATGCTGTATAAATATTGCACATTTTTATATATATATATAATGCGGTAGTAAGAAAGTAAATACGAAAGCAGCAGTAAGTGCGAAAACTGTTGCCATTCACCTGCTGTCTTGTGGCTGCAGCGCAGCACTCACCTGTCCCAAGCCACGCTCCGTTCTGCTGTTTAACTGTCTCGAGAGCCCTCGCGTATCTGCTGAGACATACTGCCATGTGACACTAGGAACTGACGTGTGGCACAGTTTCTGGTGGGTTAGTGATGTGTGACGACAGTCACAGTACAGTACAGTTTTAGTGTTGACCAGCTCTCCATTTAGCTGAAACGGAGTACACCATAGTCAAGTCGGATCACATTCTCACCACAATCGAACCACTCTGGAGTTTGTTTGGGACCGGACCGACAACACCACCTCTCGCGGGTTTCGGTACGGTTAATTTGATCTGCATGCAAGTGCGACTACTGTTTTCACACATGACGAAACAAACTGCACTGAACGTTTCTTTTCGCATCTGTTTTTGGTGTTTGCACCATCGCATTAGTGAGACACATTTTAGTTTGTTTTGAGTGATCTCAATGAGAAACAATGATGGAAAAAGCAAAGAAACAACAAGAAACAAAGCCACAATGAATGGCTAATGCATACAGTGTATCACAAAAGTGAGTACACCCCTGACATTTTAGGGGGGGTGTACTCACTTTTGTTGCTGGTGGTTTAGACATTAATGTCTGTATATTGAGTTATTCTGAGGGAAGAATAAATTCACACTGTTATATAAGCTGCACACAGACTACTTTTCATTGTGTCAAAGTGTCATTTTGTCAGTGTTGCCCCATGAAAAGATATACTTTAATATCTGCAGAAATGTGAGGGGTGTACTCACTTTTGTATACACTGTATGTGGAAATTAGTATTAGTAGAAAAAAATGGGGAGGATGAACGATATCTGGGACAACATTTCACTGGAAAGTCTATGATAACTAGGGCAAATTATGACCAAAGTTCCACTACATTAATCGCAAACTTAGAGATATTTGGCTTTTGGGTGAAATGTATGGAACATGTAAAAAGTTCATACTACAGTGATATTAAATCATGAACGTAGGTCATTTAAGTAGAACCGTGCAGTGGTGATTTCCTCATTTCAAACAATTTATTGAAACAAAAGCCAACAACAGTGGTGGGTATACCCCAACAAAAAATGTCAATGTCTCAATAACATGTCATGTCCCCTTGATCTATGACCGCTTGTGATATGGTCACTAGGTGCCAATCACCAGTTGCATACATTGGTAACAAGGATGTAGATGCAATACATACCTGGGGTGATGGTGATGCTGTTTGGGGTTTGTGTGTGTGTGTACACTAGACAGCTAAAAGAGGAACAAGGTTCTAACACTTACCTTTGTGTGGTTCGGCGGGGTCCACGGGCCACACGGGACGGGGGGAGTTTAGACACCTTGTGACTGTAAAGGAGAGAAACAAGAAGTAACTGCAGTTAGAATAAAAATGTTTATGCAAGTACAGTGATGCATTGATGAAGGAAGAATGATTCAAGAGATTGCAGCATGATTTAACTGTTACATGTTAACGTTGTAATCTAGAAGTTCACCCATAATTACACTGGTTTAATCCGTGGGAGGAGCTAACCATTTAAATGGGGAGATTGAACCAGAACAGGGTCAAGGAAGGACTGAATGAGAAGGCCACGCTAACTCTTCGCAGAGTAGGGTGTGTTGAACCAAACCTGTGTTGCTTAGAACCAGGATATTTTAAACTCTTTATTTTCTGTTTCGATCAGTGTTTTGTTTATCGTTGTATTTTATCACTTTTGCACTAATAAAAAGTCACCAAAAGAAAAGGACCAACGCCTACCATCTCCTTTCTTCAAACACCACGATTCGCCTCCAACGGTCATTATCAGACCGGTGACTCAGTGCCGTCATTTCCCATGAAGGTTGACTGAGCATCGTCACACCGCTTGACGGCATCTCATGATGTTCACAAGTCTACTGAGGCATGGCATCCCAGTCTTCTTGTAGGGTGGCCCACAGGTCATTGAGGTTTTAGGGTAAAGAATTACGAGCCTCTACACCGCAACTTTCCTGATCCCATAGGTTTTCTATTGGGTCAAGGTCTGTTGAAAGTGCGATTCCTTTCCATAATGATGCAACCTCGATGAGCTGGAACATTGTCATTCATGAAGATGAAATTTAGGCCTGTGTTGTTCATGTGGAGGCACAATGACTGGGTTAATGTTATTAGAGTAGTATGGGCTTGTCACTGTTCCATTCACATAGTGTAGGGCAGTTCTGTATTGACTAAACACACTAAGACCATCAAAGGCTTGCCTGCTGACAACATTGGCTGATGCATAGCCCAGTGGTCCCTCGTCCAGCATAAATGCTCTCTGGCCCATGCAAAACCATGATGCCTCTGCCTGGTAGTGTAGTCAGGGTGCCAAGCATGTAGACCATGCTATAGAAAATGGTTTCAAATGGTCTGACATGACACTTGGGTGCCTCTTACCTCCCTTAAATGTGCCTGGGGTTGTGTGGCATTCATCATTTGCTTCCACAGGGCACTGTTCACAAAGAAGTGCTCATCAGTGAGGGATGTAGCCAAATGACATCCACTTTTCTATGCCTTTGTGTGACTTCCAATCTCTCTGTATCTCTATTGCAACCTGCTGATGACACTAAACTTAGTGGCTACTTCCATCTAAGTACATCATGTTCGAAGCCTCACAATGGTGAGTCACTGTTGATCATTTGTTAGGTGTCATCTCGGTGTGATGTCAAAATATGAACAGCATGATGAGGAGGACTGTTTAAATACCAATTCTAATTGAACCAGTACATTTATTGCTGGATTCATGTATCAAACAACTGTTGTGAATTTTGTGGTAAAGCTCCTTGTTAAAGAACACCAAGTTGATCAAAAAGTACATAAGTTGCACGTGTGCAGTCAACATTTTAGAGAAGGTCACATCACATTCACCTGTAAAGGTTAGAGCACATTTTAGGTTCATCATGATGCCAAAACTGCAAAACTTTTTTTAAAAATTGATTTATGTGTTTTTCACTTCTTTGCGCATCCAATTGACCTTCTATTTGACTGATATTCTTTTTCGCAGTTCAGATGAAGCGACCTCAGATGTCCACAAATGTTTACGTGTACAGCAGCGGAGAGGAAGAGGACAAGCGAAGGGGTGCAAGAGAGGACGAGTTGAACCTTGTGGACCCCACTAATACACTAAGCCCCACTAGAAGACAGCCTAGGCGACAAGTCACACCACGATGTTACAGCCGCATGTTGGAATCCGACTCCACTGACACAGAGGAACCCAGCAAAGACACAGGAAAAGAGCAGAGCAGTAATGCACCATCTAATCAGGCAAATGGTATACATTCAGTATTGACAAAAGCTAACTTTTCTATAAGATAAATTATACAATTATTTGCTATTTCCTTTTTTGCTTTTAAAACCATACTAGTTTAAATAATCTAGACCCCTGACATTATCTTATACAGTGAGGAAAATAAGTATTTGAACACCCTGCAAATTTGCAAGTTCTCCCACTAGCAATGATGGAGTGGTCTAACATTTTCATCTTAGGTGCATGTCCACTGTGAGAAACATAATCTAAAAGAAAAAATCAGGAAATCACAATGTATGATTTTTTAAAAATTTGTGTGTTACTGCTGCAAATAAGTATTTGAACACCTGCCAATCAGCAAACATTCTGACCCTCAAAGACCTGTTAGTCCGCCTCTAAAAAATTCCACCTCCACTCCACTTATTCTAAATTAGAAGCACTTATTTTAGGTCGTTAGCTGCATAAAGACACCTGCCCACCCCACACAATCAGTAAGACTTCCAACTACTAACATGGCTAAGACCAAAGAGCTGTCCAAAGACACCAGAGATAAGATTGTAAACCTTCACAAGGCTGAAAAGGGCTACGGGGCAATTGCCTAGCAGCTTGGTGAAAAAAGATCAACTGTTGGAACAATTATTAGAAAATGGAAGAAGCTAAACATGACTGTCAATCTTCCTCTGACTGGGGCTCCATGCAAGATCTCATCTCATGGTGTATCAGTGATCATAAGAAAGGTGAGGAATCGGATTAGGGATTAATGATTTTATGTCTGTTATTGCTGTAAAGCTGCTTTGTG
Organism: Crenuchus spilurus; assembly: GCA_036984385.1. Lineage (NCBI taxonomy): Eukaryota > Metazoa > Chordata > Actinopteri > Characiformes > Crenuchidae > Crenuchus > Crenuchus spilurus. The sequence continues at coordinate 36,591 of BRDA01002454.1, forward strand.
ACATCAGTTGTAAAAAGCTCTTTATAAATAAAATTTGATTGATTGATCGAATCCGCCCGGAACTACTCGAGAGGAGCTGGTCAATGACCAGAAGCGAGCTGGCACCACTGTTTCCAAGGTTACTGTGGCTAATACACCAAGACGTCATTGTTTAAAGTCATGCATGGCAAGGAAGGTTCCCCTGCTTAAATCCACACACGTACAGGCTCGTCTTAAGTTTGCCCATGACCATTTGGATGATCCAGAGGAGTCATGGGAGAAAGTGCTGTGGTCAGATGATATCAAAATAGAACTTTTTGGTCTTAATTTCACTTGCCATGTTTGGAGGACGAAGAATGATGAGTACCATCCCAAAAACGCCATCCCTACTGTGAAGCATGTGGGTGGAAGCATCATGTTTTGGGGGTGTTTTTTTGCACATGGGACAGGACGACTGCACTGTATTAAGGAGAGGATGACCGGGGCCATGTATAGCGAGATTTTGGGGAAAAACCTCCTTCCCACAGTTAGAGCATTGAAGGTGAGTCGTGGCTGGGTCTTCCAGCATGACAATGACCCAAAGCTTACAGCCAGGATAACCAAGGAGTGGCTCCGTAAGAAGCATATGAAGGTTCTGGAGTGGCCTAGCCAGTCTCCAGACCTAAACCCTATAGGAAATCTTTGGAGGGAGCTCAAACTCCGTGTTTCTCAGCGACAGCCCAGAAACCTGGCTGATCTGGAGAAGGTCTGTGTGGAGGAATGGGCCACAATCCCTGCTGCAGTGTGTGCAAACCTGGTGAGAAACTACAGGAAACGTTTGACCTCTGTAAAAGCTACTGTACCAAATGTTAACATTAATTTTCACAGGTGTTAAAATACTTATTTGCAGCAGTAACACACAAATAAATTATAAAAAAATCATACATTGTGATTTCCGAATTTTTTCTTTTAGATTATGTCTCTCTCAGTGGACATGCACCTAAGATTAAAATTTCAGACCCCTCCATGGTTTCTAACTGGGGGAACTTGCAAATTTGCAGGCTGTTCAAATACTTATTTTCCCTCACTGTAGATGGTTTCAACGTGGTTTCTTGTCCCTTCTTTTTCCATATAGATACTGATACTCCTGCTAATGTTAAATGTGTGGTGCTTAAGTCACAAAAACCGGGTTTCCCAAGGGGGTCGTGGGGTCGTCGTCGTATTGACAAGGTACTCTGAGATTCCACTGCTTCTTGTTTGCTTACTTGTCTTCCAGTCTTTTTAGTAATCACATTTAAGTACTGCTCTAATAATTTTATTACATTACACTGCTTGTTGCACTGTTGAACTATCTGCAACGTAAGGCTTGATACAGCATCCTTCCACAAAAGCTCCTTTAAACTCTTAAACATGTCTAGCCTTAGAACAGCAAAAATGTTTTAAATTGAAGATAATGAAGTTTGGACATCAGTGTGGTACTTTATTTTAAAATTTCAAATAGGTAATTGTGTACAGTTGAATTTACTAGCCACTTTTTCACATCCGATTTCTAGGTTAAAAATATAGAGGTCTATATTAAATATGAGCAATCCTTTTCAATCCATATTTTCAAATTGTTCAACTGTACAGATGCTGGACAGTCCTACAAGAGAAATATTTTGCAAAGAGTTAAGTATGAATAAGAAATGTAGTCAATGAATTCAGTTTCAGGAAAATTAATTTTAATGAAAAAGCATATTTTTTCAAAGTAAACTTGAATATTGCGTTATAAGTGTGATGAAAGACATTCACACTATTTTCCCTATCAGTTCAGTTTTGTTTTGCATGTGTAAAGTTTAATTTTATTAAAACAATGCTAAATATTGTGAAATTTCAAGTATTTCTGTACACATGGGAGCATCTTTGGGCTTTCCTTACTAACACATGCTTCAGCTGTTCCACAGTTGGGACCATCTGTGCATGCTAGATCTGAATGTTGCAGATTATCATTACAGTAGGGACAAATATTATCTGTCAGTCTAGTCAGGAACACTCAGAATTTAAGTTTGATATGCCTGCAGTTGTCTTCATAACAGGTTGACAAGGCAGCAAATTAATACATTTTCAGACTAGGTTTGTTGCACTCCAAGTGTCTTATGACAATGTGTAGTTTTTCTATTTTCTACTTTCAAAATTGGCCATTTTCAATTGAGTTTTTTTTACTTTTTGTGTCATTGATATTTTTTATTTAATCACAACTTTACAGTATTTTATTCATCCATGCTTTTAATTTACTCCCAAAATTACAGAACAGTATTGCAGGTTTACATGGCTACTTGCTGTACATACTACTGTACTTGTAGTGCTTAGGACAAATTTGTGTTGGTAGAAGCAAAAACTGGTTCCGATTGTGGAAGAGTGCCTGATGCTTTTTAACAGGGGTTCTCTCCTGTCAAGGGATGCTCATTATAAAGCTCATGAGGTTTACAAACAGGCCTTGCTGCTTTTTTGGCTTAATTTCTTTGTAGAATGCAATATTTTCCTCTTTCCCACTACCACAGCTATAGTTTAATTTTGCATATAATCTCTTTAGCATGACATCTTTAAATAACTGACTTCAACTCTAGAATGTACTGCAGAATGTATCTTTTCCACCTACTCTTCCATCTTGCTGCCTTCTAAAGAAAGTACTGCATCCTCCTTTTCAGCTGCTGTTGCAGTCTTGCAATAATGCCCCTCCCTCCCTTTTCCCCCTCATTCTCCTACTCTCCCAGCTTCAGCATTGCCTTCCCTCACAGGTCCTGGAACCCAGAGAGCCATCATCACCTCAGGACCCCCCCATACCCGACAACCCCCCAACTCCTACTGGGAGCCCATCGCTAAAGCTCAAACTGAAGCTCCAGCTAAGGCTGCAGAGACTACCACTTAGTGTGGTGCGAGCAGCTGAGTCCTCTGTGACAGTTGTGTTGTGTGAACCTGATGCCAAAAAAGCACAGGATGAAGAAGTTGCTGGAGGGGGGCAGGTGGAAAAGGAGGATGCACAGGAGCAACCCCTTACTGACCTCCACTGTCTTACTCCTTCCCAGAGCTTAGCGGAGCACACACCACCTAGCGTTCTGGCCGCAGTGGCCAACGGCTTTGCACAGCGGGAGCCACCGACACGAGAGTCAGCGCACAAAATCAGGGTGGATTTCAAGGTCAGAGTGAGGCTGACAACCAAACAGTCCTACAGCATTTGTTTAAACACATTTTACCAGTTATTATACAGTTACCATCCTCACTGGCAATAACAAAAACCTGTAATTCTATATTTATTCTGTTACTGGTCAATGAAAACTTCAACCTGCAAATCTTTGTAATTTGTAAAATGTAACTTTGATGAAATTTATAATTACATTTTAAATGATTGTTGTGAGGAAATAACTTGTACAAAAGAGAGATAAAAGAAACTGAAAGAAACAAAAGTCCTTCTAGACTTGGCCATTATTGATAATTATCATTAAATAAACTATGTGTCAGATTTGTTCACTGTGGTGGTGATGGGGAACTAGACGAGAGAGATTAGAACCTCAAAATTAATGTCTTATGATAGATCGGATATATACGGAGCCCGAAAGGACTTAATGGTGTCAGATCACAACTGAAATGCACAAAGTATGTATATTATGGTGTTTTTTGTTATTTTTAAACATTTGCTTTATATAAAAAGCATGCAATGGTCATTTAATTTTATGCTGTTTGCTAAAAAAAAATTGTCTCTGTAATTGTGTGGTGGTTCATAACACTATAGCTCGACACACAATCAGAAACGGTGATGCCTGTTATAGGTATGACAGATAAGGCTGTGTTGTGGTTTCAACTCTTAAATATAGTCATTTGAAAGTGCAGTTTATGGAATCTGCATCTGCAGCAATTTAGGCTCCCTAGTATACATTTTTCTAACAACACTTCATAATGATTTTTTGGAAAGACTCACAAATGCTTTTTCACTCTTTTTCAGGAGGATTGCAACATTCAGAATGTTTGGGCAATGGGAGGACTGAGTATTCTCACATCAGTTCCAATCACACCAGACTGTGTGTGTCTACTCTGTGCTAGTAAAGGCCATCATGATGTAAGAGCAAATTAACAGCCCATGAAAGACATCAATTTTATAGTTATACCACATTTATCACTCTGTCTTTGTTTGTTGAATTTGTCAAAGTTTGTGTCTTTGCAGAATTATGAGATTAAGTTAGTGGAATTTCCATAGTTTTATAGCATAAGAGGGGCAATGAAAGTGGGCTGGCAGCAGAAAAAATAATGGTGTGAATTGAATCACATTAACATGCATGCAAGAGCTATTGATTGTTGTTTTTTTGTTGTTGTTTTTTTTTTTTTTTTTTTTGCAGATGATTTTTTGCCAGATGTGCTGTGAACCATTCCATCGATTCTGTCTTCTGCCAGAAGACCGTCCACAGAAAGAAAACAAGGGGAACTGGTGTTGTAGACGTTGCAAGTTCTGCCATGTGTGCAGCCGCAAGAGCAAACAGGGAAAGGTAGCAGCATGTTGTTACTGTTTTACTTAGTGGGGGAAATTAAGTATTTGATACACTGCAGATTTTGCATGTTTTCCCACCTACAAAGAATAGAGAGATGTGTAATTTTTATCATAGGTACAATTCAACTGAGATACAGAATCTAAAGAATCCAGAAAATTGCATCGTGTGATTTTTAAATAATTAATTTGCATTTTGTTGCATGAAAAGTTTTTTTTTTATTTATTTTATTTTTTTTTTATTTTTATTTTTTTAAGAAGCCCTCCTATTCTGTACTCTTTACCTGTATTGATTGCACCTGTTTGAACTTTTTACCTGTATAAAAGACCCCTGTCTACACACTCAATTACACTCCAACCTCTCCACAATGGACAAGACCAAAAAGCTGTCTAAGGACACCAGGGACAGAATTGTAGACCTGCACAAGGCTGGGATGGGCTACAGGACAATAGGCAAGCAGCTTCAAGGATTCAAGGAACTTTAGTGTCATTTGCATCACATGTTGTACATGAGGTGGAATGAAATTACAATCCCTGCTACGAAATACAAGGTCCTGGTCATACCCAGTGCAGTAGTTGAAATATAAAAATATAGGTAAAAAATATAGACACTACAGATGTAATATAAACTGTACAAATGTAAATATAGACTGTACACTATGCAGAACAGTATTGACAAAAGTAGGGATGCCCCGATACCGATACCAGCATCGGGTATCTGTCCGATACCATGTGCGCATACTTATACTCGTATTCATAAAAGTGCTCCGAAACTACAGGATCCGATGCCAGCGTGATGGGAGCTTCGTTTCCTTCTAACAAACAGTATTAGTTTGCGCCACAAAATAAATAAATAAATAAAATTAAAAAATAAAATTAAAAAAAGACGATGACTACGTACCGTAGCCGAGCTGAACAAGCCACTTAACGGCAGCGTGACTTTAACCAGCCCGGTAGTGGAGAAGGAGCAGCTATGTCCGTGGTGTGGAGGTATTTC
>BRDA01002454.1:59487-69766 GCA_036984385.1 Crenuchus spilurus
ACGTCATCTCTTTCAGGGAAGACCCTGCATCTTTCAACAAGATAATGCCAGACCACATTCTGCAGCAATCACAACATCATGGCTACGTAGGAGAATGATCCGGGTACTGAAATGGCCAGCCTGCGGTCCAGATCTTTCATTTATAGAGAACATTTGGCGCATCATAAAGAGGAATGTGCAACAAAGAAGGCCCAAGACGATTGAACAGTTGGAGGCCTGTATTAGACATGAATGTGAGAGCGTTCCTATTTCTAAACTTGAGAAACTGGTCTCCTCTGTCCCCAGACATCTGTTGAGTGTTGTAAGAATCAATCAATCAAATTTTATTTATAAAGCGCTTTTTACAACTGATGTCACACAGCAGCTTTACAGGGTTAGTAATAACAGACATCAAATCATTAATCCCTAATCCCCGGTGAGCAAGCCAATGCCGACAGTGGCAAGGAAGAACTCCCTCAGAGCTGGAGGAAGAAACCTTGGGAGGAACCAGACTCACATGGGGGACCCATCCTCCTCTGGTCTGCTAATTCTAAGTGTGTAAGAAGAAGGGGGGATGCCACACAGTGGTAAAAACTTTTTTGGGATTTGTTGACGCCATGAAATTTTGAAACATATTTTTCTCTTAAAAGGATACATTCTCTCGGTTTAAACTTTTGATCTGTGATTTGTGTTCTATTCTGAATAAAATATTAGATGGTGGCATCTCCACATCATTGCATTTAGTTTTTATTCACAATTTTAGTGTCCCAACTTTTTTGGAATCCGGTTTGTAGATATTTAGGAATTAATCTACCAAAAGACCCAAGAAGTATTTATCAAATAAAATATACCCCCATTAATGCTAAAATAAAACCGGATTTGAATAGATGGTCCCTCCTACCCCTGGATTTTAGTAGTAGAACTGAGGTTGTTAGGATGAATATTCTGCCAAGGTTACTGTTTATATTTGAGTCTCTACCGGTAGAAATTCCGCAATACCAATTTAAAAGTTGGGATAAACTTAATTTCTAAATTTATCTGGAATGCAAAAAGGCCTAGGGTTAAATATGCAACTTTGCAGCTCCCAAAGGAAAGTGGGGGGGGGGGGGTCTTTGCCTATTTTAAAGAAATATTTTGCAGCTGCCCAGTTGAGATTTTTATTATGTTGATGTAGCCCTATATACAGTATGAGGCTAAATGGAAAGATATTGAGACCGATTCACAAGGTTTCCCTTTGCAAACAGTTTTAAGTAGTGTAGAAATGATCAAATCTGAAGAACAACATAGTCAATGGATCCGGGTTCCACTTAAAATCTAGACAGATATAGTAGTTAAATATAATCTACATAGAGATATTAAAATGCTTGCATGGCCAGGATATAACATACATTTTAAACCTCCCCAGCAAGATTGAAGAATTAAACAATGGGCTTACAAGCGTATTACTTCATTTTGTGTGATGATGCAGAATGATGATTTAAAATGATTTCAAGATTTAAAAACAGAAGTTAATTTGGATAAAGCAAGACTTTTTCAGATATTTACAAATCAGAAGTTATTTTATAACAGATGTTAGAAAGATAGATAAAGAGGTATCACCTTTGGTAAAGTTATTTGCTGATGTTTATAAAAAAATTTAATCTGGACAGAATGATCGCTAAACTTTATGGATATATATTGCTCTCCATGAACATTTCAACTACTATATTAAAAATTGATGGGAAAAGGAATTGGAAACGAATGTTACAGACAAGAGTGGTGTAAGATCTGTTCTTCCCAGCCTAGAACAACGCTTTCAAGGTCATGGAGGGAATTTGGTTGGAAGTCAATTATTCGGTTTTTTTTTTTTGTAACCCCTGAACAAACCTGTAAGCAAACGAAACTAAGCTTTGCTTGCTGGAGAAACTGTGGTGAAAAAGAGGCTGGTCATTTACGTATTTTTTTGGACCTGCCCAAAAATATTTCCTTTCTGGACAGAGGTTAGAGATGTAATTTCTACAATGTTGGAGTTGGACATACCATGCAATTTCACCACTCTGTACCTGGGTTTTTATCTCAGAAAACTGACAGGAGAAGGACAAATTTATTTCGAATTCTTAGGGTTGCCAGTAAAAAAGCTATAACTAGGAAGTGGCTTCAAGTGGCACCCCCAACAGTATCTCAATGGATGGAAAAAATTAGCGATCCAGGAAATGGGGTGTATGACGCTAACATTGAGACTGCGGAAAGAAAGAATGCACAAATTGTGGAGGAAATAGAACTAAAAACACATTTTGAGATTTCTTAAATGTTTGAATATCATAATTCAATAAATTGTGTTAGTGGAATCATAAAATTGATGGTCAACACTATTTGTGAAGCTAAATTTTATTTTTTACGTTTGCTTTTTTCCTTATATATACATTCTATTTGTAGTTGCTGGATCAAACATTCAGTTGGTTTGATGGTGAGGATCCTTCAACATGGAAACCTATTTTGAAAGACTTCCCAAGGTATGTATCCAGTGTTTATTTTATTTGTTTATAATGAATCTGAATTATGCTAATGATGTCCATGAGGGCAGAAGTAGCAAAAACAATCTTGTCCTAAGTATGAACCAGCCAGTTCAGATTAAAATTTTTGTTAATGTGGCTAGAAGCAGTGTTTTGGAATCTTTCAGCCACAGCACATATTTCACATTAGAGAAATCACCAAAGGCACACCACCAAACAAAAATGTCACGAAAAGTATATTTATTGAAATATAATGAAAATCTAGTCTCAATTTACTTACTGTATGAAGCCTGTTGAACACAAAGCTAATATTCTTGCAGGAAAAGACACAAACGAAGATCTTCCTCAACAGCTCTGAGTCTCTTTTTTTCATCTCGCGTTGTATAGATATGTTGTGAAGAAAAGGAGCAGAACTCGTAATAGCTTTGTTTGCCAGAATGAGGAACTCTGCCAAAAACTGTCCAAAGTAGATCAGCAAATTTCAGTTTTAGACCACTTTTTCTTTTTAAATATTTATCCATGGCTATTACTGGCGCCATTGTCTCACTTGCAGCATGACTATGTACTTTGATATTTCTTCTTTGTCTTCTTCCGTTTTACTGGCAGTTCACAACCCACTTGATTGGAACAAGAACTTGTACTGCCCTCTAGTGGAAGAGAATGTAATTCTACCAGTCACCACACGCCACTTGCTTAGAGTACCATTCAAGTGAAATAGAATAATCTTCCATGTCACGAAACAGTGGTTGGGAAACACTAGCTTTTAAAGAAGGTATAATTAAATACTTAAATAGACCGTTAAATTTATGAATGGGTAACAATCCCTTTCGTCTGTATAACTTTTTTTCCTTTCAGTATTTGATCAAGGTAGATTTGGGAGCTTTTCTTGCTTTTAAATATTTACAAAGAAGTTTAAATTTTTTTTCAACAGTGATATGCTCCCAGAGGCAGTAATTCCACCCTCTGATGAGCACAGTTATGCACAGTGGCTGGAGAGTCAGGATCGTGCCAGGATCATTAAAAAGGAGACTCAAGGAAACATTCATTTAAAGAAACCAGGTAAATAACATGATTTTTCTGACATACCCAGTGACTATAGAAAGTTGGTAGTACACTGCTTTGTCATTATCAGAAACAATTGTTCACTCAATTTATTGGATGACTAAGACCTGTATTGAAGCTCAGATTAGGGATGTTCCACTTGTGACTTGTTTGGGTCATAATGTATTTACAGTGCATCACAAAAGTGAGTACACCTCTCACTTTTCTGCAGATATTTAAGTGTATCTTTTCATGGGACAACACTGACAAAATTACACTTTGACACAATGAAAAGTAGTCTGTGTGCAGCTTATGAGTGTAAATTTATTCTTCCCTCAATATATAGCCAACTCAGTATACAGCCATTAATGTCTAAACCACTGGCAACAAAAATTGACTACACCCCTTAGTGAAAGTTCCTGAAGTGTCAATATTTTGTGTGGCCACCATTATTTTCCAGAACTGCCTTAACCCCTGGGCATGGAGTTTACTAGAGTTTCACAGATTGCCACTGGAATGCTTTTCCACTCCTCCATGACATCACGGAACTGGTGGATATTTGAGACTTTGCGCTCTTGCACCTTCCGCTTGAGGATGCCCCAAAGATGTTCTATTGGGTTTAGGTCTAGAGACATGCTTGGCCAGTCCATCACCTTTACCCTCAGCCTCTTCAATAAAGCAGTGGTCGTCTTAGAGGTGTGTTTGGGGTTATCATGATGTTGGAACACTGCCCTACGACCCAGTTTCTGAAGGGAGGGGATCATGTTCTGCTTCATTATTTCACAGTACATAATGGAGTTCATGTGTCCCTCAATGAAATGTAACTCCCCAACACCTGCTGCACTCATGCAACCCCAGACCATGGCATTCCCACCACCATGCTTGACTGTAGGCATGACACACTTATCTTTGTACTCCTCACCTGATTGCCGCCACACATGCTTGCGACCATCTGAACCAAGCAAATTAATCTCGGTCTCATCAGACTATAGGACATGGTTCCAGTAATTCATGTCCTTTGTTGACATGTCTTCAGCAAACTGTTTGCGGGCTTTCTTGTGTACAGACTTCAGAAGAGTATTCCTTCTGGGGTGACAGCCATGCAGACCAATTTGATGTGGTGTGCGGCGTATGGTCTGAGAACTGACAGGCTGACCCCCCCCCCCTTCAATCTCTACAGCAATGCTCACAGCACTCCTGTGTCTATCTTTCAAAGACGGCATTTGGATGTGACGCTGAGCACGTGCACTCAGCTTCTTTGGACGACCAACTTGAGGTCTGTTCTGAGTGGACCCTGCTCTTTTAATCCGCTGGATGATCTTGGCCACTGTGCTGCAGCTCAGTTTCAGGGTGTTGCCAGTCTTCTTGTAGCCTTGGCCATCTTCATGTAGTCTTTTAAGATCCTCAGAGAGTTCTTTGCCATGAGGTGCCATGTTGGAACTTGCAGTGATGTGTAGGAGAGAGTGTGAGAGCTGTACTACAAAATGTAACTAAATATAAAATAATTTTTTATGAAGCATGGTGTGTGATAAAATGTGGTAACGCTAGTTTTACATGACAGTTACAGCACTACCATTAATGGCATATGCAGTGAACATAACGAAAATTGTTTAGCATCTATCAACATTACTCTGCAAAACATACCACTGCATTTATCCAACGTGAGTAAATCAGAGTACAGTATACAGTTAGAGTTGTCATCAGCCAGTTTTCTCTACTACAGTAGACAAATGTACAGTACTTTGAAAAAGAATTCATTCCCCTTTCACTTTTCCACACATTACACCTACAAACTTAAGTGTATTTTTTAGGACTTAGTGTAGTAGGCCAATGCAAAGTAGCAAGTAATTGTGAACTGAAAGGAATTTATAGATATTTTTCCTCAATTTTTAAATACATACAAATCTGGAAAGTGTATTGTGCATTAGTATTGAGCCCTCTGTACTCTGCTACCCCTAAATAAAATCCAGTGTCACCCGTTTGCATGGGATTGTACATACATCTTGGCATATAAGAAGTAAATGACTTTAAAGGAGAACTCTGGTGTGAAATGGGCTTTGGGTGTAGTGAAACAAGATAACAAGTAGGAACTTAAGTAAGCCCACCTCTGTTCACTCCCAGCATTTCAAAATACAGGGCTTTTAGCATGTGCTCCCAACAGGTCAACAATGCTAGCGATAGGGGCATAGAGTTTGTACAAACCGGATTCCAAAAAAGTTGGGACACTAAACAAATTGTGAATAAAAACTGAATGCAATGATGTGGAGATGGCAAATGTCAATATTTTATTCGTAATAGAACATAGATGACAGATCAAAAGTTTAATCTGAGTAAATGTAACATTTTAAAGGAGAAATATGTTGATTCAAAATTTCAGTGTCAACAAATCCCAAAAAAGTTGGGACAAGTAGCAATAAGTGTCTGGATAAAGGAAATTGAGCATATAACGAACAGCTGGAAGACCAATTAACACTAATTAGGTCAATTGACAAAATGATTGGGTATAAAAAGAGCTTCTGAGTGTCAGTGTCTCTCTGAAGCCAAGATGGTAAGAGGATCACCAATTCCACCATTGTTGCGCAGAAAGATAGTGCAGCAATACCAGAATGGTGTTACCCAGCGTAAAATAGCAAAGACTTTTAAGTTATCATCATCAACCGTGCATAACATCATCAAAAGATTCAGAGAATCTGGAATAATCGCTGTTCGTAAGGGTCAAGGCCGTAAAAATCTACTGGATGCTCGTGATCTCCGGGCCCTTAAACGTTACTGCATCTCAAACAGGAATGCCACTGTCAAGGAAATAACAGAATGGGCTCAGGAATACTTCCAGAAAGCATTGTCAGTGAACACAATCCACCGTGCCATCCGCCGTTGCCAGCTGAAAGTCTACAGTGCAAAGAGGAAGTCATTTCTTAGCAAGCTCCACAAGCTCAGACGTTTGCACTGGGCCAGGGGTCTTTTAAAATGGAGTGTGGCAAAATGGAAGACTGTTCTGTGGTCAGATGAGTCAAGATTTGAAGTTCTTTATGGAACACTGGGACGCCATGTCAACCAAACCAGAGAGGACAAGGATAACCCAAGTTGTTATCAACGATCCGTTCAGAAGCCTGCATCACTGAAGGTATGGGGTTGCATGAGTGCTTGTGGCATGGGCAGCTTGCATGTCTGGAAAGGCACCATTAATGCAGAGAACTATGTTCAGGTTCTAGAACAACATATGCTCCCATCTAGATGTCATCTCTTTCAGGGAAGACCCTGCATTTTTCAACAAGATAATGTCAGACCACATTCTGCAGCGATCACAACATCATAGCTACATAGGAGAAGGATCTGGGTACTGAAATGGCCAGCCTGCAGTCCAGATCTTTCACCTATAGAGAACATTTGGCGCATCATAAAGAGATAGGAGCGACAAAGAAGGCCCAAGACGATTGAACAGTTAGAGGCCTGTATTAGACATGAATGGGAGAGCATTCCTATTTCTAAACTTGAGAAACTGGTCTCCTCTGTCCCCAGATATCTGTTGAGAGTTGTAAGAAGAAGGGGGGATGCCACACAGTGGTAAAAATGGCCTTGTCCCAACTTTTTTGGGATTTGTTGACACCATGAAATTTTTAAACAACATATTTTCCCCTTAAAATGATACATTCTCTCAGTTTAACCTTTTGATCTGTGATTTGTGTTCTATTCTGAATAAAATATTACATGTTGGCACCTCCACATCATTGCATTCAGTTTTTATTCACAATTTTAGTGTCCCAACTTTTTTGGAATCCGGTTTGTACTTATGTTTTACTACTCTCAAAGTCTAACACCTTAATCTTAATGATAAATGTATTGAGAAAAAAAACATTGTAAAATAACACTTTTTCCTATAATATAATTATATTTAAGAAAGAAGCATCAAAATCTGATGAAAAGACATAAAAATCCAGGTTCTACACTGGGGATTTTTTTCCCTCAGACATAAACATAATACCATCTCTTGCAGTGTGACAAAAAGCAAAACAATAATTTTGAGTATATGTATGTATAAATGCTCTCAACTCACCCCCAAATTTAACATACTGCAGTAACTGCTCAATCAAATGAATAAGATAAACATGCAGTGAAGAACGTTGGTATTTAAATTGTGTGAAACTGACACTAATAAATCCATCATTCCTGCTATTTACTTACTTAGAAGTATTTTTTTTTCTCAGTAGCATAGTCACTGTGAAGTGCAGAGAATAGTTTTGTGATATATTGATTATCGCTGAATCACAGTTTTGAGATCACCATTACCATTAATTTACCACAGCTGAAAGGTGCTGGAAAAACTTGAAAATGGGCCTTGAAAGTGCTTGAAAAGTGATTGAATTTTACACTGTTACATAAGCTGCACACAGACTACTTTTCATTGTGTCAAAGTGTCATTTTGTCAGTGTTGTCCTATGAAAAGATAAAATGTGAGAGGTGTACTCACTTTTGTGATGCACTGTATTTTGTTGGAAACTGTTAACAGTTAAATTCCGAATACAGACAGGGTGCTTCATGAATATATATTATGGCTGTCAGTAGTCAGATCAGTCAAAGACTCATCTTTTTTCAAGAGCAAGTCCTGATGACTTTCCAGAGAATTAATTCCATATGCATTCATCAGTGTTCCCACAGGTCCTTAAAAAGTCTTAAATTAAAATCCAGATAATTAAGGTCTTAAATGGTCTTAAATTTACCGTAAATTTATGTAAAGGTATCACATTTTTATGTGGTATGATTAATACCAACGGGAAAGCAGAGTGACTCACAGTAAAACCTCTAGTAGTGTGTATTTGTGATTAACTTGGACAGTGTAGTAAATGAGAGACTTTGAGCTCTAGGTAGCTTGTCTATGGCTGTAATGTCATTGGACAGCAACCAGTGGGGAAATCAAAACTTTGACCAATCAGAGTGCTTGTTTTAAACTCATCAAACGAGCTACAAGTGCAGATCCTTGTGCACCTTGAAAACCAAAGTAACAAAGCTTGATAGTGTGACTGTCTTACAAGGGAGGATGTTAATAAATGCCATTTCAGAGGTAAATATGCAGAGTATGAGAACTGTGAATTGTGTCCATTGCGTAAATCTCCAGTGCTAATACGTGGCTAAACATGTAACGCTAACTCAATATGCTAGCTACGAGACAGAGAGAGAGACCGGCTTATATTCCTTATTAGAATAAACAGAGCAAAAAAAATAGTTGTAGTTGAGTGAGGTAACCTGTGTGGAGTTCACTGTGACAGCAGAACAGCTGTTTACAGTGACAGAGTTGATTTGATTTAATTTTGAGTGAATGAATGAATGTTACACTTATATAGCGCCTTTCTATATACCCAAGGATGCTTTACAGTCAACACACTCCATTTACACACCCTCAACCACACACACCGGCGAAAAAGCAGCAGCCAATCACGTACAGCGTACTATCAACTGGAAACGACCGTCCACCTGGAGGACTGCATCGAGCACTATCACCCAGGACAGAGTGCCAACCACATCTGGGCATACATACACCTATACACAGACATACACACACCAGGGTAATTTTTAGAGTAGCCAATTCACCTGACCTCCATGTTTTTGGACTGTGGGAGGAAACCGGAGACCCCGGAGGAAACCCACGCAGACACGGGGAGAACATGGAAACTCCGCTCAGATAGGGACTCAAACCCAAGACCACGATTTGATACTTTATTGTCCATTCCTGGAAATTTGCTTTTGGCTTCATCAGACTGCACCATCAAAAAAGAATAAATAGTAAATAAATATCATATTATACATAAAACCATGCTTACATACACAGTAAAAAAAAAATAAAACCATCCCTTGGTTCACAATCCAATTAAAATACCTCAGATATAACACCACAGTTTACATACACTGATCTTAAAATTATCATACCATTAAATCGATTAAGAGTTCAGTAAAGAAATTCCCAGGGGAATAAATGAGTTCTTGGAAATATTCCTATATTCAAATTCAATCAAATTTTATTTATAAAGCGCTTTTTACAACTGATGTCACAAAGCAGCTTTACAGGGTTAGTAATAACAGACATCAAATCATTAATCCCTAATCCCCGGTGAGCAAGCCAACGGCGACAGTGGCAAGGAAAACTCCCTCAGAGCTGGAGGAAGAAACCTTGCGAGGAACCAGACTCACATGGGGGACCCATCCCCCTCTGGTCTGCTAATTCTAAGTGTGTGATGAATCATAATAATATGATCTTGTTGTAATGTTCAGGTGAACTGATATGGTGACAGTAGTGGGACAGGAATGATGATGATAGTGGTAGCAATGATAACGGCCAAAAAGTCCATTTGAACTCCAATGTGGACAGTAGAGTAGGGTATCTGGAGCAGGCCACAGTAGTTGGTCGTTGGTGGGCATCTGATCCAGTAAAGTATCATGGAGAGAATAGTAATCAGCCTTCCATCAACCTTGGACTGGACCGGTGGGCAATCACTCACTCGCAAAGAGACAAAAATTTTAATTAGTTTGGATTTATAGAGCACAAGGATTGTGAGACGTATCAGAGTGTGGCTATTGACTCTGGCAGAACTATCTAGAACAGCCTACCTAAAAGGAGAGAGCCAGAAGGTCAACACGCATGGGAGCTCCCCGAGACACTGGCATCCCTCTGCTCACCGGCAACAAACCTGAGTGATCGTGTGAGCAGCGGTATGACAGCCCCAGCATCTCAGTCCACTATAAATCCCTACGCCAGTGCACCCCTGGACCTACAA
>BRDA01002454.1:76703-95906 GCA_036984385.1 Crenuchus spilurus
GTAGCGCATATTTAGTCAATGACATGTACACACAACAGTATATTATTGATCACTTATTTTTTGAGATTTTAGGGGAAGCTGAGCTTCCCTTGCAGTCTTAGAGCATCCGCCACTGGTTGGCACCTACGTGTATGACTATCCTGGAATATGTCTTATTTGTAATACTAAGGATGCCACTAATGTCCGAGGCCGTGGCCCCCTGTAGTCCACCCCCTGTAGATCTAACTAATACTGCTGGCGCCTCTAAGGAGCTATCTATTTTCACGTGTTTGACAATGGAGTCTCCTATAACCAGAGTACTTTGAACAGGCTTTGGGAGTGGCCTATGTAGATGAAAGGAATATCACTTAATCATATGATTAACGTTGATTAGTGTTGCATTATGTGTCAAGTGTTTTTTCAAATTTCTTCATCCACAGTTGCTAAAATTATTAGGTGTCGGAGCACCTTTGGTGCAAGGAACCCTATTGTAATTGTTCTGATTATTTTTATTTTTATTGTTTTGATTCTTCTTCGCTATAATGAATCGTGCAGACCAAACAGGAAGAGACATGAAACTTGGTCTAAAGGTAGTAGCCCCCTACACACACACACTACTCATGCAGCTTGCACTCAGCCAGATCGGCCTTAAGGGGGCGCTATAGCACATGTTAACGCGTTTGGACTCAAACTGAAAAACCATTAGGCCTGGAGACAATTTTTTAAATAATTAATTGGCTAAAAAACAAAGCTAATCTGCCATTTGAACCATCTAGCTCCGCCCACTTACATTTTTTGCTAATTTGCATAACTTTTGCGAACAAGTCCAAGGATTTTTTACCAATCCTAACATACTTGATACCATAATGTTCAGAAGAGGGGGAAGCTCAATAATTATCAAAAAACATTGAAATTTGTAAACAACATGGCCTTTATATGCAAATTAGCACTTCCGAATTAGCTCATATTATACTTAATCAGCTGTTTCTCGGGAATGCTTATGAATATTTTTGATGAAACTTGATTTACTGATTCAGGACATGATTCTGAGGAAGCATTTTCAGTGCTGGTGCATGTTTGCCAATAGGGGGCTTCATAAATGCTAAATGTCTGTCTCTCAGCAACCGTAAGACGTAGGAAGCCTAAATTTTGTATGCAGCTTCTCTTTGACATTCTATAAATGGATAAATAAGGACACATTGATCATTCAAAAACTGACAATACCATTAGCCAATCAGCTATCAGCAGTCATTTCATAGGCTGAACAATCACCGATCAGGACGAAACTTGAATGCTTTTTCTAGCTATGGACTCCCTAGTAGCCTGCAAAATTTTGCGTGATTTTGCCACTAGGTGGCGATATTCATAAACATCAAGCATTTCTCAAGCTCTGTTAAAATTCCTGATATAATTCCTGATATAGTCCTTGATGATTATTATCCAATGCATAGAGACAAACAATTTTGCCTATATATGTGTGTATCAAATATTTGCACTTTTCAAACTGGTCCCGGGATTTTTGCCCAATCCTCACATTAATACTTGCATTACAATATGCTGAGTATGTAGGTAAATAATTATTTGTAAAAAATTTCTTTTGAAATGTCAATACAAAATGGCCGCCATATGCCAATTAACCCTTCTGGATAGGGCATTTTCTAAGTAAACAACTGTGCCTTGTGATTCCTTGAGTTTACTTTGATGAAACATTACAACAGTATTAAGGAAGTAATTCTGTGATAGGCTGTAAGACCTGGCACATGTATGTACATAGGGGGTGCTATAATGGCTAAATATCTACTTAAATGAATGTTATTAACAGTATTATGTGGTTCTTCCATTTTTAGCATAACTATGCAGTTTTCTTTATTCAGAGTAGGCTCCTTAACAAAGTCAGGTATATCATTTTCATCAAAATTATTCCTAATTTTTTAACCCTTAATTTGATGAAAATAGCATTTTTTGAACTATTTCCCATACTATTGGCCAATAATGTCAAACATTACAATTTTGCATTTAATGAGTCTAAGTAAATAATTATCAACAAAATCCTTTTTCACCCTTTGGTGTTTTATTCAACTATGCAAATATTACGCAATCCATGGTTTTAATGAATATGCTGTAATGCATTGCTATGACTGACTCTAAAATCAAACTTAACACTTCATGTAAGACACAAGTACAAACAATTCTTGGCAAAATTGGTCACTTTAGGACCATAAGAAATACAATGAAATGGGCACTATAAATGCTGAATGTCTGTTTCTCAGCATCCGCAAGTCATATCGAGCTGAAACTTAGTATGCTGCATCTAAATACCATTCTGTAAGTGACATTTGTAAGGGCAAATTGGAAATTCAAAAATTGTTGCCGCCATTAGCCAATTAGCTGTAATCAGGAATTTGATAGGCTTAACAATCATCAATCTGGAGTCCACGTAGTGATTCCCTAATTGCATACTAAATTTGCAGCCATTTGGCCTCTAGGTTGCAATATTAATAAAAATCAGGTATATCTTCATCTACTTTTGAAATTCTGATGGAAATCTGGATAATCAGAGCATTGATACAAACAAATTTGCAAAAATAATCTCTTTAAAAAATTTAGTTGTTTTTTTTTTGCTTATTGCCAATTTTTTTAAATATGGACTTTTCAAACTAGTCTCTAGATTTTTGCCCAATCTGGACATACGTGGTGTTTTTACAATCTCCTTTGTCTATCTGTAAATAATTAACAAAATATGTGACTTCTAACTGTGACAACTTCTGGCGTAGGCCTGAAACTTGTGTGTTAATCGAGTTTAGTAATCATATCGAGAGGACCTCGTAATTGCTCATTGCAAATATGAAATATGACCTAACTGCATGAAAGTTTCTGTCTGAGCTCTAATTTTTATATTTTATGCCTCATATCGTGAGTGATTCCTTATTGTGCGGTGAAAAAATCTGAAATATGTTTTCTTACTAGTTAAAAGTTTCTGCATTCAGTTTGAATATAGTGTGTTCATCAATTTTCATAGGCAGCGTGGTGGTTTAGTGGTAAGCATGGTTGACTCAGCAACAAGGTTTTGGGTTCGTCTTCATCTGAGCGAAGTTTTGATTTTATTTTTGCTCACTGCAATGATCTGAAATGAATCTTCTGATGTCATGAAAGCCTCAACATTGGGCCTGATTCTTACAATTTTGGCCAGATTGCGAGGACCCCGTAAATTGCTGCTTGCTGCTTATAATTAAATTCACAGCATGGAATGAAAACTTTTTTGAATGCATAAGGTCTTTATTTTCAGATGTACCCGGTGGTACTGGAGTACAGTTGACCCAAAGAAACGATGCAGGTACACTTGTAAAGTAATGGACATGCAGCTATCACCAGTGAGAAATCAGAATTCAACACTCAGTCAGGAGGAAAACTGCACCATTGCACACAGTCCAAAATCTCAGGAAGGTGAGTTTTATCTGTAATACATTTTTTTCAAAAGGTATAGTGTATTGCAGTAATGGTGTGTAGTGTGTTGAATCAAAATGGTTTTGTTTTAAATGGTATACAGATAGAATTACATTTGACCAGGACTACATGTCTCTTAGATATGAACTCCCTTAATGAGGAGACTGGTCCTACTGTTGACCTACTGCCTAGCACATCATCTCCTAACTCCAAATTTGACTCAGGAGCAGAATCTAAAACGCCAAGGCACCCTCAGAACAGGAGACCAGCTGGTGGAACTTTCAAACCTTTGCCCTCCCCAGGTATGTTTAGGATGATGAATGAGAAAATAGGATCCATTAGCTTTGAGTATCGTTTTCTGATGCATTTTTAAAGCACTTTAAAATGTGTATATTTGGAGCTGAAGCTGTGAAATTAATATCCATAATGACCTGGGATGGTACATATCCTAAACATCATGGAGTTTAGGGCATTTTAATGCAAGTAATAACATTTTAAGTTGAAAAAATATATACATTAATAACTAAAAATAAGACAAAAATGTCATAGTAATACAAACATAATTTTCACAAAGATTGGGACATTTTTGTAAAATGCCATAAAAACAAGAATGTGATTTATTCATTCTCTCAAAACTTTTATACCAAACATGAAAACCAGATTTCAGAATGGTGTAACATGAGTATTCTATATTTTTCTAATTTTACATTTCTCTCAACTTTTTTGAATCTGTAGCAAGCCTGTATTTGAAAAGTCTGTATTTAGACTGTATTTGAAAACTGGAAATATCAGTACAGAAGTGAGGCCAAAACATATCTAATGCCCTCTAATGGCTGCTTGCAGTACAACTTTAAACCCTACCTACAACTACTTTATTGAATGAGAGCTACAACAAACTTTGATATTAGTTTTCTCAGTGTAATTTTTTCCATTGTGTTGTCTTAGTTCCACAAGCTGTACCTACGGCAATTAACGCTACAGTATTTTTTGTTATGATAAATTTGTTTTATAGAAATTATTTGGGGATATATAGGTGCTCGTCATAAAATTAGAATATCATGGAAGTTGATTTATTTCAGTAATTCCATTCAAAAAGTGAAACTTGTATGTTATATTCATTGATTACACACAAACTGATATATTTCAAATGTTTATTTCTTTTAATTTTGATTATTATAACTGACAACTAACGAAAATCCCAATACGTAAGACCAATACAAAAAAAGCATTTTTAGAAATATTGGCCAAATGAAAAATATGAACATGAAAAGTATGAGCATGTACAGCACTCAATATTTAGTTGGGGCTTCTTTGGCCTGGATTTCTGCAGCAATGCAGCGTGCCATGGAGTCTGTGGCACTGCTCAGGTGTTATGAGAGCCCAGGTTGCTCTGATAGTGGCCTTCAGCTCTTCTGAATTGTTGGGTTTGGTGGATCGCATCTTCCTCTTCACAATACCCCATAGATTTTCTGTGGGGTTAAGGTCATCTAATCAAATTTATTTATAAATCACTTTTTACAACTGATGTCACAAAGCAGCTTTACAGGGTTAGTAATAACAAACACCAAATCCCCAGTGAGCAAGCCAGCAGCAACAGTGGCACGGAAAAACTCCCTCAGAGCTGGAGGAAGAAATCTTGGGAGGAACCATCTTCCTCTGGCCAACTAATTATAAGTTCTTGATAAGTCACATAATCCAATGCTGCTGTTGTAGTGTTCAGGTGTACTGATATGGTGACAGTAGCGGGACATGAATGATGATAATGGGGGCAGCTGTGGCCTAGTAGTTAAGGATCTGGTCTGGTAACCTGAAGGTTGGCGGTTTGATCCCCGGGCAGGTCACGACTGAAGTGCCCTTGAGCAAGGCACCTACACCCAATTATAAGTTGCTTTGGATAAAAGCGTCTGCTAAAAGCCTCAAATGTAAGTATAAATGTAATAATGGGAACAGCCAGTAAAGTCCATATAAACTTGATTGTTGTCAATAGTGTAGGGCATCTGAAGCAAGTCACAGTAGTTGGTTGAGAGATAGTATTAAATCTTCCATCAGCCTAGAACCGGACCGATGGGCAATCATTCACTGAGAAAAAGACAAAGATGGAATTAGTTCTGTTTGGGTTTATAGAGCACAAGGATTGAGACTTAACAGAGTGTGGCTGAACTATCTAGAACAGCCTACCTAAAAGGAGAGAGCCAAAAGGTAAACAGGCATGGGAGCTCCCTGAGACACTGGCATCCCTCCGCTCACCATCAACAAACCCGAGTGATCGTGTGAGCAGCGGTAAGGTCAGGTGATTTTGCTGGCCAATTACAAACAGGGATACCATGGTCCTTAAACCAGGTACTGGTAGCTTTGGCACTGTGTGCCAAGTCATGTTGAAAAATGAAATCTGCATCTCCATCAAGTTGGTCAGCAGCAGGAAGCATGAAGTACTCTAAAACTTCCTGGTAGACGGCTGTGTTGACCTTGGACCTCAGAAAACACAATATACCAACAACAGTAGATGACATGGCACCCCAAACCATCACTGACTGTGGAAACTTTACACTGAACCTCAAGCAACATGGATACTGTGCCTCTCTCTCTGTGCCTATCCCTGTCCTTAATTGGCCAGCAAACTGACCCAACAATTCAGAAGAGCAACATGGGCTCTCATAACACCTGAGCGGTGCCACAGACTGATTGACTCTATGCCACGCCACATTGCTGCAGTAATCCAGGCCAAAGGAGCCGGAACTAAATACTTTTCATGTTCATACATTTCAGTTGGCCAACATTTCTAAAAAATCCTTTTTTTTTGTGTTGGTCTTAAGCAATATTCTAATTTTCTGAGATACTGAATTTGGGATTTTCATTAGTTGAAGTTATAATCATCAAAATAAAAGGAACATTTGAAATATATCAGTCTGTGTGTAATGAATGAATATAATATACAAGTTTCAATTTATGAATGAAATTACTGAAATAAACTTTTTCATGACGTTCTAATTTTATGACCAGCACCTGTATAAAGCATATTTATAATCATATTGTATATGCGTGACCTGTCACACCACCTGATGCTAGAAATACAGCTTGACTTTTTTTATGTTGTTTGTATTAATCAAATGTAATCTTTGATGTTTTTGAAGAGGAGCGAGGTCTTGTTTAGCAGTAAGTTGTACTAACAAATACTCAAAAGGGGCATCATCCCAATAGAGGAGGGCAGAGTCTAAGGGTAGAGTTGCCTCCCCTTCTGTCTCTACTGGTTGTGGCTGCAATTTGCATCTAATGCGCAAGTGCAAACAATATGGCGGCTCTCCTTTCCGCCATGTTTTAACTTCAAAATAACAAAATGGGAGTAAACGTAAGCAAACTGTCCAGTTCTCATATATTAATGAGCCACTTTTTATGTCTGCTACCATAGGCAGTATAAGTTGGTTACACACAACATTGGTGATCTTTTTTATACTTTTGTTAGTTAAATAACAGTTCAGGGAAATGAACAAATTGCAGATTCTTGTATTTATTAGATTTTTGCAAAGGTCCCATTGGGTTTGTCTTATTACTGTTTATATTTTGCGTCTTGTTAATTGATGATTAATTCTGGGATCTTAATCATTGATGATATCAAATTCTTGACTTAACAGCCTTGTCTTTAAGGTATTATAGATATTTTATTTTGGATTCATGGTATATTTTATTTAAGTTAATTGTACAGCACTAATAAAGACAAATTTAGAGTAAAGTTAATTTATCTTCCACTATACTGCTTTTATGTAGTAGAAACGTATTGCAGTTTGTTGCAAAATATTTCAAAATACTTTTTTACCTTAATAGGGACTGCATCTTCCACTTCCCATCACATCTTGACCATTGGTGACCTTGATGAGACACGTCGGTCAAAGAGGCTTTCTTTACGCAGCAGAAAAGCTTTTCCTCTCCAGAAGTCTTCCTCTGGGGGAATGAAAGCACACTCTGGAGACACTTTTCATCCCACATCACTGCAATTTTGCTCCCCTGTATCTCCACTAGGGACTACTGAGAATCTCATGTGCTGTCCATCCCTTCGTCGCAGGGGTCGACCTCAATCCTCCTCTTCTAGCACTACCTCACCGTTTTCCCCTCAGCAAAAAATTGTTGGGAGCTCCCTCTCAACAGTTTTCATGTCCTCAAACCACTCCCCAAGATTTAAGCAACATTTCAGGACCACACCACATGAAATTGCAGAGGTTCCTCAGGATTTTTTTATCTCTTTGGAACCAGATGCCGCAGGAATGCCAGAGGAGGGCATGTCCACTATAACAGCCATTGATGATAGCAATGCAACACTACTGTCATCAGATCAAGAATTGCTTGCCACACACTTTGATGCTGACACAGATGTTGCACTGACTTCTGTGCTGAATGCAAAACTGGAATTTGATGATGACTTGTTGAATGAAAATGTAGCTCTGAACTCTGGACCATATGGGATGAGCGCAGAATGCCAGGAAATCAGAGATGGACAAGGTGCGCTTAGTGAGGGGAACAGCTTGCTAGGCAGGTTTTCAGATGAGGATGCTGGTATATACAGTACTGGTGAAAAAGACTTGCCTAGACTTGCAGATCCTGAAGGGCATCCGGAGGTAGATTCAATTGATGCAGAGACTGACCATTATCTCAACTTTTCACGGACAGTAGTAGTTTGTAATTCTGTTAAGAGCTCTGCACCGGCAGGGCTAACTGTTCTGCCTACCTCACAGTCCATCACTCAGTTGGATGGAGCAGACAATGATTCAGAAAGTGATGCAAGTGAGGCCAGTGGAGAGAATGACACTCGGGAAGTAGGGAATAGTTATAGTCAGGAATCTGAGCCATCAAAGGGCATCACCCTTAACATGGGAAGAAACTCTGAAAGTGAGATAGTGTGCACAAACACAGTCAAGTCTTCTGTGTCAGAATCCATTCAAATGGTTTTGCAGAAACATACCATAGAGCAAAGTTCATATATTCAAGAATTGCAAGAGTCATCTTCCTTACAGGAGAGGTTGAATGTACATATTGATTCTATCACTAAAGTGTTCACTCCACAAGAAAGCGTGACTACAGAGGATTTGATGGAGCATGAAATTCAGCTGTCATCTGAGCCAGATAGACCACATGTGCTGCCACCTTCCCTTGAGTTTGACCCAAACAGTAATTCTGTAGCTACACAAGGGGATGTTCTGATTCAAAGTGAATGTGTAGAGGATTTAAATGATGTATTGTTGGATCCTGATTTGGGTTATTTTGTATCTGCTAAAGATGGCCACATAGTACATATGGATGAATCCTCATCAGTTAACTCATTCAAGGATGACACAAAATCACCAGAACAGGTAATCTTGGGAAATTCTACAGTGAAAGTCATATCAAGCTCTCCTTTGGGTCATGTTGGGAAAGTGCAATTCATTCCTCCGGATTTGCTCCCTTGCAAGATATTTGTCATCCAACAGCATGTACCACAGCACAGAATATTCAAGTTGTCTTTGCCTGCTGGCACTTCATTTCCTCGGTCTGTGCCTGTCAACATGGATTCCACAACAGCTACAGTCTCAGTTGTTCCGCAAAGAGACACTGTTGTTGCTTCCTCTCAGGCTGTAGTCAGTGGTGTGGATTCTCTCAAAAATGTCACAAAGGGCCGAACTCTTGCAATTCGCATTCCTGCTGCTCGAAAATCAGATGGGACTGGTGCCTTACCCAGCCCACAGGTTTTGCTGGTCAACCGCTCTGGTCAGGTGTTGATAAAAGACCCACAGAGCAACACTTACCAGATACCCAGCACTAATTTACCTTCCTACAGCCAAATTAGCCAAATTGCAAAGATCATCCACAGCAGTGACCTGCAGCAATCTGTCCCAAAGGTTACAGTATCCCCAGTGCCTCAAACAAGCTTTAGTCAAGGTCCGACCACACATGTACTATCATCCAGCAACGGGACAGTGCCATCAACTAAAGTTGTTATTAGAAGGCTGCCTCAGAAACCTTCTGAAGTACAAAGGAACAGTGATGGTGTGCATTTGAGAGGCAGCAGCAGTGTAAAACTCAGCAGTACATCTATATTAGACTCGCCAGTATTAGAAGTGAACCAGGGAGAAAATGCCCAGGCTATAATTGAGAGAGCCATGGCAAGTCACAGAGAAATGTCAGACCCTTGTATACTAAGCCCATCTCAATTCCAGGTCCACCCATTCCTTACCAAATTCACCTCTGCTGAAATGGTTGAACAATCTCAGAGATTGCAGTGCCGAACTCAGCCTGCAATTTTGTCACGTTCAAGGCCTCAGGTCAGAGTCAAGAGGGTGTCTTCAGTATCCGAGAGAGCTTGTGTAAAAAAATGCAAGAACAACTTCATAGAGCCAGCATTTCCTAGCTCTCAGGATGAATTAAACAGGTTAGTGGAACAGGAAGTGTATTTCTTTTGATATGTTTTTGTGCTGAATCCAACTAAGCCATTTTCCTGTGATTGCAGATTCAACAGAGTACGCATTAAGGCCCCAACTGTGAAGGAGCTGCTGGACTTTGACAGTTCAGAAGCTGAAAATCTTATTAAACCAAAGACCAATGAAGCCAAAGAATTTGAAAGCAAAAGGTTAGTCCACAATTTCTACACATTTTACAGACATTACATTTCTATGTACAGACTCCCTTCAGTATATTTGCTTTCATAGGGTTTTTGCAAAAGGTGAATCCAGTGAGCCACAGGAAAAGAGCTATGACAAAACTTGGATCACCTCCAGAATCGGTGACCTCTCTGATTGGGCTCCCTGTGCAGGTATTGCATTATCATTACCATCATTATATTTATTTATTTAAATTATTTCTACTTTGCAAATAAACTGTGTTGTGCAGTATAATGTATAGTCATGCATGTTGCACGCACTGCATGTTGTCTAAACAACTTTTATTCTTTAGCTCGTTGATCAGTGATTATTGGCTTTTAGTGTGAATGAGTTCTCATGTGTTCATCTTTTGCCTCAGATTGGAGTTCAGATGAGGACTCGTCAACGCCATTTAAACAAGAGCAGGATGAATGTGTTGGTCAGAGTCAGCCTCATCTGCTCTTCAAAATCACTAGCGATGATGGCTTCAATGTGGAAGCGGAGAGCATAGAGGGTCAGAATCATCCAAACATCAGCATGCTTTTCATTAAACCACAATGGAATGTCTAGGGGTTATTTAAGGACAAGGGCCTTTGAGTTGCCACCTAATGTGAAATTAACAAACTTGGCAGAAGAATGAAATCCACTCTATTACATAGTTGTCCACCTCATCATAGTCATGGATATCCTAACACATTAACTTTTTGACACCAAGGCAGTTATTCTGCTTATAACGCCAGTAGTATTTAAGCAATTTTTTGTAATTTATATATGCAACGAAAACATGAGTTTTCTAAAATCACAAAATCTGTTTTATTATTGGCTGTTGAATATTTTGTGTCTCCTAGGTATAGACCATTTCAATGAGGGAAAACAATATCAAAGCATATGTGCATGGCAGGTTAAGGTAACTAGCGGTATGAAAGAGGACAGGTGTTCACCATTTTTTAGGGTACAGTGTGCAGGTCATAATGACCTGATTAATAATGTTTAGTAATAATGATTGGCGAGTCTAACTAATAATGATTAGTAATGTTTGTTACTCTCAAATTAGTTGAAGTTTGCAGTCATATTGCAGCAGTTCTTGTGTCTGTGAAAGTGTGTAAGGGAGCAGTGTGTAAGGGAAGGATTAAATGTCCCGTCTGTGACGTCAGAACCCTGTATGTCTTTATGTACAGACAAACGTCTGTAAATACAATTCCTCCTACTTTGCTAAATGTATATATTAAAACTGCTGTGCATTTGGGCTATTATCAAATAAAATATAAAATTGTTGAACCTGCACAGTTCTTATTGGTCCAAAACCAGTGTCAGACATTGACTTTAGTAAAACCAAGCATTTTGATGCACGCTGTCTTTTGAAAATCTGTACACTTTCATTTGTGAAAGCGTTTGCCCCTGTCCTCGGGGAACATCCAACAACTGCGCAACATTGTCCTAATTTTAATTTTCTACATTCTGTCAATAAATTAACAAGTCTCACAAATGCTAGAAGCCGCTATTTGCTTATGTCTATTTTTTTAAACACTGTTTACCGCAGAATGGAAGCTCCTAGGAACAGCTGCGACACTACTAGCACTTGTGAATATTTGTTTGAAATGGTCTACAAATAAATTTAAAGGAATGAGAGCATGCTAATTAACCAAATTTTAAAAGTTCTATTTTTTCCCTTCATAATTTTCCCTCTCGACTCCTTCAGTGGCATGGAGAGCAGTGGTGGATGGTGTTCAGGAGGCCCGGACAGGGTGTAGGCTTGAGCAGTTACCACTAGGCAGAATGAGTGGAGCCAGGGTACTTGGTGTCATTCACGATGCTGTACTATTCCTTTTGGAGCAACTGCAGGGGGCTCAGCAGTGCCAGAACCACTGCTTCCGTTTCCACCAGCATGAAAAACCGGAGAAAGAGCTGCCAGTAAACCCTAGCGGCTGTGCTCGTGCTGAGGTTTATGTGAGGTATGAGCCAATAATGTAACTGTTGGGCACAAATTTATATACAGTGGTTCTTGAAAGTTCATGAAAACTTTAGAATTTTCTGTCATTCTGTATAAATTTCATCAGATTGTCACAAAAGTTTTGAAACAGAACCAAATCAAACAAATGAGACAAAAACATTAGACTTGGTTATTTATTTATTGAGGAAAATGATCCACTACCACCACACCAGATACTGAAAGCAAAGTTTCACATACTTTTGCCAGTCACAGACATTTAATATTTGCTCATTTTCTTAAATAAATGGCAGTAAATAAAATTGTCTTTGTCTGCTTTTAGGACTTTAAGTCTAATTTTTGCAGAAATATAAAATTGTAAAGGGTTCACAGCCTTTCAAGCACCACTTTAGATATAGACCATGATTACTTTGTGCTTTAATTTGCCTCTAAGGCCCATCACTGTTAAGGATAAGAATTGTAGCCAGTAACTGATATTGTCTGTGACCTATTTGTCTGCAGTTTTAGAACAAAACAGTACACAGAAACAAGGTTGTTTCAATACTTTTCCAGTATACTGCTAAACATCTCTTTATTTTCCAGTACACTACTATTGCTATCATAAGTCTTATGTCATACTACTTCCATGTTCTGTAGGAAATCCACCTTTGATATGTTTAATTTCCTGGCCTCGCAACATCGCCAGCTTCCTGAGAGTAGACCATGTGATGAAGATGAGGATGACATTAATCTCAAATCCAGCAGGTTAGCTGTTTCAGTAATAAGGGTGGGCATTATATGTTAACATAAACCCCTTACCACCACAGCACTAATTTTATCTACATTTTTCTAGATGTCAGTCATGTTCCTTCTTCTAAACTCATTGCTTAATCAAAATGTTTCCTGTGATGTTAATCTCAGAATTATTTCTGAAATATTTTCTCAGACGTGCAACCAGTACAGAGTTACCAATGGCAATGAGGTTCAGGCATCTTGAGAAAACATCTAAAGAAGCTGTTGGAGTTTATAGGTAAAGAAGGCAAAATGTGCTTTTTTTTGTGAAAATATTTCAGAAAATCTAATGCTTGTTCTTTTAATGCGCTTTCATTTGTGGTAGGTCTGCCATTCATGGACGTGGTCTTTTCTGCAAGAGGAACATTGAAGCTGGAGAGATGGTGATTGAATATGCTGGTAACGTCATTCGTTCAGTTCTCACTGACAAGCGTGAGAAATTTTATGACAGTAAGGTATGCTACATGGTGAACTATTCTTATTGTTTATTCTGTTAATGAATAGTATGTTTTCCATCATTCATAATGTTATCCTCACAAATATTTGCACATGTCCATGAAGTGTTTGAAGTGGAATGTTTGTTCTTGGCAAGGTGATGCAGAAATCTTTATCCCCTGTATGTCTTGTTCTTGTTACTTCTTGATGAATATTTTGCCTACTGATTCTGTCTTTCTCTTCAAAGGGTATTGGCTGCTACATGTTTCGTATTGATGATTTTGATGTAGTGGATGCCACCATGCACGGCAATGCAGCACGTTTTATTAACCATTCATGTGAGCCCAACTGTTACTCGCGGGTCATTAATGTGGAAGGGCGAAAGCACATTGTCATATTCGCTTTGAGAAAGATCTACCGTGGGGAGGAGCTCACCTATGACTACAAATTTCCCATAGAAGATGCCAGCAACAAGCTGCACTGTAACTGTGGAGCTAGACGGTGCAGACACTTTTTGAACTAGGGTTATTTAGTAATTGTCCTAACAGTATGCTTAAGAAAGACGGGACCCACACTGAAAGTGTTGGGAGAGTGATTGATGGAGGTAAGAAATTAAGTAAATAAGGGAGAGAGGAAATTATGTGGAATGGAAACACTTTAGTTGAAGGAAACAGCTATTGAACACTATTTTGGCAGAGGGAGAATAATTTTTGGGCCAAGCACCAGCACATCCAACAGATAACTGAAAAGTAAACCAATTAAATAAAACATTACATATTCTCTTTAACAATAATATTGCAGAGTGATTTAGAAAAGAAAGTTAGTTTTGAAAAGGCACCCCTCCACATTTTATGGTCATATTTCATTCTGTCTGTGACATCACAGCAAATGGCCCATCTCAATTTCCCAGAGTTTTCTCATCAGCAGTGATGAACGATGCCTGACAATGGCTGCTTACAGCCATAGTGCAACACCATTGGTTCAGTAGGGCTGCTAAGTCTAAGCTTTTTTGCTACTGATTCTGAGGACAATTGTAGAGAGTCTTCAATTAGCACCTTAATATAAATGTGACTCTGTATTTCAGAGTTAGATTATGCCCTGTTTGTGAGATTTTCAGTGATTTGTTTAATGAAGGTGCTAATGAAAGCATCAGTATCTTTTCTGCTGCTTTTTTAAAAAAAACTTTCAAACAGCTTTCATTCCATTGTGATTGTTGTACAGAAAAATAAGTGAGATTTAGCCATTGGACTGGATTACTTCCTACAGCTTCCTACATTTGGGTACCTGTACGGATTTTATTTTTTCCCCATTCATATCCCAACTACGTGCAACTAAGGTTGTAAACATGAATGAGAGGTGCTTAAAAATCTGCTCTGGGCAATTAATTTTAAATGTGTGTTTTGCCTTTCCTTTTTTAAATCTTGTAATTTTAGTGATTTTTTTCATGGAACAGTTGAATATTCATACATAGAAGTAGCATTCATAGCATAAGCTATCAAGTTGTTCAACCAGCAAGTTGAGTTTTGCAAAATTGCTATTGTAATTGGAGGTATCAAACCCTGACTCCCAAATATGACTTAACAGAATACCACTGCTTCTTACAGCCAGTTATGTGCTTCTACATCCAGTCATACCAGGGACACTTGTATGCAGATCTACTACCTCAGTGACTCATGACCAGTGATAGTGAAATATGAAGAACTATGGCATAAATAATGCTGTAGTTCTGCACTGGAATTGAAATTATGCAATGTGACTGCAGATTTGTTTTCCCTGCTTTATATAGGCATTGAGTCCTCTATGCTTTTGTACAGAAAGTTTACTTTACATGAAGAATAAAGATGGTCACTTGCATTTAGCATGATTAATCTATTATTTAGCACAATTCAAGTTTTTGTATATAGTCATACATTTTCAAAACTTGTTAATTTTTCTACACACTTTTTATTTGATGTACTAAATGTAATAAAGATTCTAAAGTGTTCCAACAAAGTGCACCAATTATGTTTGTCATGCATATTAAAACATTCCCGATCAAAGCAGGCTGACAAATTCAGGTCCAAGACCTTCAGAAGCGCACAAAGATTAAAAAATAATATAAGTAATTGTGGGCTTTTTAAGAAACCAGCCTTATGACTGGAAGGTGCTGTGGATTCAACTGCCAACCACTCCAGGCACATGTGCTCAATAGCTTCTAGGGTGTGTCCGTGTGTGTGTGTCTTTCACTGCACAGATTGGTTAAATGCGAAGGTCAAACTCCTCCCATTTGCAAACACGTCAGTGTCACAAACACTGGCCAGTTGTGCACCCCTAAAAAACCTTGATTACTACTGTTAAATTGGATTCAGTGCATTAAAACGCTGAAAAAGAGCAATATTGACTTTTTTTTCCCCTAGCACTACTGCTGTAATGCCTTGTTGTGGCCAACCTCAGAAATAAAATGCTGTGCCTTGAACAACTACTTAACCCTCTAAAAATATCATTCATCTGGTTTATAGTTAGGGTAGGTTTTAGTTTGCTGAGGTTAAGGTTTAGGATTAAGTTACTAGGGATAGGGTTAATTCTCTTGACTTTGGGTGTGATTAACACTAACCAAATCAGATGTGGTAAATTAAGTTTGGCGTTAAACTCCCTTGGTTAATGAATGTTTTCCTGGTCAAAGTTTATCGAAGGTATACCAACTGTGAGAGACAATCTTAAAAACAAAATCCATAAATCACATTTTATGATTTTTAAATAATTTAATTTTTATTTTATTGCATGAAAAAATTATTTGAGCACCTACCAACCAGCAAGAATTCTGGTTCTCACATACCGGTTAGTTTTTCTTTAGGAAGCCCACCTATTCTTCACTTATTACCTGTAATAATTGCACCTGTTTGACAGGTGTCTTTTATACAGGTAACGAGTTCAATCACACTCCAACCTCTCCACCAAGACAAAAGAGCTGTCTAAGGACACCAGGGACAAAATTGTAGACAGGACAAGCAGCTTGGTGAGAAGGCAACAACTGTTGGTGCAATTATTAGAAAATGGAAGGGAAACCAGATGACCATCTTCCTCGGTCTCAGGCTCCATGCAAGATATCGCCTTGTGCGGTAAGGATGATTCAGAGAAAGGTCAGGAATCAGCCCAGAGCTGTACGGGAGAACTTGGTCAATGACCTGATGAGAGCTGGGACCACAGTCTCAAAGAGCACCATTAGTAACACACTATGTCTGTTTTGACTGAAATACTGAGCTGTACACACTAGTAGAATGTAGAATTCCTCCTTCCTCCTTGGCCTTCGGTACTGGGGGATGTGGTAAAATTTGAATAAATGACCACAAAGTCTAATCAATATGGTTTCCCAGTTTATTGTTCAGAACAGAGTATATATGCTTTAGAGAGAAAGACATACAGGTTTAGGATTGTGTGATCATATGATTGGTTTAAAATGATTGTAGTCACATTGTTAGAAGATGCCAAGTTGGCCTGTGACAAAGAAACTAAACAGGATAACGCAGTGTTACAAGGCCTCTGAAGTGTAATCTATGGCTTTGGAGTCAGCTAGTCTTGAACCTAATGTCTCACAGCATGTGTGTGGAGCCATGAAGTTAGGAAGAGGAGAGCAGGCCTGAACTCCAATGACCTGTCTTATGCCCCTATGAATCTTAACAGTTCTCCTCTTTGGTTCCTAAGGAATCGGGTAACAGTGCATAAGACACAATAGAAATCAAATGCAAAGCCTGATGTGAGCAAGCCAAAGACAACAGTGGCAAGGAAAAACTCCCTCAAGGCTGGAGGAAGAAACCTTGGGAGCAACCAAGACTCTCAAAGGGGATCCATTCTCCTCTGATCAAACTACTGACAGAAATTTATATCGGTATAACTACCAGGGTCAGCTAATGTGCTGTGAAATTGTAGGAAGATGGTTAGAGTTTACATGATAGGTCAAACTGATAAGAGTCGGATACCACGTTTAATCACAAAAAATCAGCTAAATGACTAAATTGTTTGTGTATATGCTTGTAAAGAAACAGGAATATATAATAGTAAAGAATGTGTATAAATGGTATCAAATCTCTATTCAACCTAAGTGAATCATTAAAAACATAAGTGAAAAATTGAGCAATTCAAGCACAGAAGCAATTCAATACAATAATCAAATGGTGTCATCATGGGGCAGTCCCATGAGTAATTCAACTAATACAGTGTTAGTTAACCAATCTTGGGTTGCGTCTCACCAGTAGGTGACCTTTTAACCGTCTGGCCTGGACCTGGAACAATCAGATGGGTGAGCAGGCTAGTCTGTGGGAACAGGCAGAGAACAAGAGACATTACCATGCACACACTTCAGTTTCTCAATCAATTTGGTGTGTTCCGCCAGAATGGTGACCATGTCACCTGTTAGGACCCAAATCTAAATCCTGTGAGGCTATGAACTTGTGCAGCTGTGTCAAGAGAGGTAGTGGGCTTAATAGTTAAATTTGAAGTTGATTAGAGAATCACCTCATGCACAGAACGGAGCTGGGCAGTCAATTGTTGAGTGGTAACATGTAAAATGTGAAACACTTGGTGGGTGCAATGGTGTACCAAGGGATGTGACCACTATTTTCTCTGCATCCTGTACCCACAAAGCGCATGCAGAATCAGGCTGTAAGGCCTTGCACTACAGGGTTCAAAACTTTTGACAGGAAGGCACAGGGATGCATCCCCCCATGTTCTTGTACCAGCAGAGCAGCAGCTGTGTCACAGTTTTCAGTGACATACAGATGAAAGGGCAGCGTGTAATTGGGCAGGCAGAGTGCAGGAGCGTCACACAACAGAGTTCATAGTTTGTTGAAAGTTTGAAGTAAGTCCTCAGTCCAGACATATTGATCTGAGAGTGGGACTTGCATTGCTCTCTCAGTTGTTTGTCATATAGAGAACAGTCCTACGAAGGCCAGCATTGCCTTCAAAGTCCCAGGTGGCTTAGCAGCAGCTATCAGGCGCACCCTTTGATAGTTCTAGCAAAGTGAGTGAAGCATGGACCACAGATGAGGACTCTACATAACCCTGTGGCAACCTGGTCATGTAAACTGTTGGGCCTGAAATGTAAAGGTGAATATTGGTTGCGTGTTTGTATGAACAGGAACAGAGAAGAATGCAAAACACAAATCTATGACTGTGAAATGTGAATGATTAAAAAGGAATGCAATTAGTAATGGAGGCCACATCAGGAAGATAGAGGCCCTGGGTATGACATCGTGAGTATGCCTTAAATCCTCAGTAAAATCAGGACCCATTGGGCCTACACCCTGTTATCTGGTGTGTTATATGAATTCAACACAAGGCACAACAATGGCCTGAGTAATGAGGGATTCAATCACTGGTGTGATACCAGTCTGTTTTTCTTTAAACAGTTTAGAATGCAGGTGAGGCATGTCTAAGCACAGCCTGTGTAAAACGAGACAATCAGGCAATATAAATACTTTGTAATTTATGGGTTAATTTGTAAGGATGTAAAGTAGAGTGTGGTATTGTGGTGGGCAGTATTATGATGAGGGAATGAACTTGGATAACAAACATTTTTCCTCAAAATCCAGCAGTTTCAGATCATTATCTAGTCTCGTATGAGCTACATCTTAATCACAATATATGCAGATCTCCACGTTATTGCATGAAATGTTCATTAACATCAGATTCAGCCCAACAATTTGTAGAAAACATCCCAGACTTATCAATTCCCATTTACTCTTCATTAAGTTCAATGGATTTAGAAAGACTGACTGACGTGTAGGAAATACCTTTTGTTCAACACTAGACGTTGTAGCCCCTCTTAAATATAAAAAGACGAGACAGAAAAAGCTTGCCCAATGGTATAATTAACAGACTCGCACTTTAAATCAAGTAGTTCGGAAATTAGAGAGGAAATGGCGGTCAACTAAACTAGAAATATTCCACTGTCCCTGGAAAAACAGCTTTACAGAGTATAAAAAAGCCCTCAATAAAACACGTTCAGAATATCTTGCATCCCTGATTGAAACCAATAAAAACAATCCT
>BRDA01002456.1:9005-23874 GCA_036984385.1 Crenuchus spilurus
TAAAACATCACATAAGATGCATCTGAATTTTGAGACTTTACTAAAAAACCAGTATAAATTTCACCAGTAAAAAAAATCATTTCAGAGTTTTAAGTCTACGTAGAATACACTACAAAATGCACACATAGCTACTTAATATAGTAATTCATTGTAATTCTGTTCACTCGACACAATACCCACATGGCTACTTAATATAATTTGTATTCACGTGTAGAGAGAGAGAGAGAGAGAGAGAGAGAGAGAGAGAGAGAGAGAGAGAGAGAGAGAGAGCTATGTGACTAAAGGTAAATGTTAGTCCATAACAGCTTGCTGAATACTTATATAATATCATATATTTTTTATCTTGATTGAGTCAAACATTATTACTCCTGTAGATGGATATCAGAAAGTTTTTGCTCGCTACAGTTTTTGCCCTGGCTAGGCTACCTCAACCTGTGTCTATGGCGTTAACGCTACGTTAGCTAAAGTTAATCCTTGTAGCAAAACAGCCGAAATAACAGGGTTAGGTGATACCAAGTTTTTGTGGGGAAAGAGGGGGGTTACATTACCAAATGATTCATCATGCTAGTATTTTACCCAAAATTGATCATGAATAAAGAAAATTTATTTCTTATATATATATATATATATTTCTTAAATATATTTCTGCCGTGGGCAGACCCTTACACTTGTATTGTAAACTAAACTACCTCAGACCATTAAGACCAATATTTAGTTACTGTATATGCTGCTCTCATGCTGTCATCTACCCATCCATCAGCAGGAAGAAGATGTACAAATAATTGCTCAAAGTTAGATGAGAAGTTAATGGAGTCAATCATTCAACATCATTTATTCTTCATTCGAGTTTGTAAATAGTTTGTATGTGTTCATTGCAATAAAAGTGCACTGCAGTTTGCCTGAAGGATCCTGTCCACCCACTCTCTGAACCCACTCATGGATCACTCAAACTCACAGTTTTAATGAAAGCTAATGTATTACATTCGGTCAATTCATCATAAGATCTTCACACAATGTAAAGAGCAGCTATTGTGCTCAACTGATGTAGAAAAAAAATTGAATTCACTGTAATGCTCAGTATACCATTGCATAAGAACAGGCCAAAAATATTGTACACATAAAAAGCATGTCCACAGCCACACCAACACAGATACATATGGTGGAATAATCACATCACATGAAGTCATTGGCACTCATTATTTCAAAGTACTCAACATTCAGTTACCCCTCACATGGGCCCTGTAATGACCTTGGCCATGAATTTACCACAAAAGCAAGTGTTCCAACTCTATTCACTCATATTACTCCCCTGCTAATCTGTCCACACACGGCCGCATGTTTCTATGGGATATGCTCTTATCATGTGACTCCCACAGTCCATTTTCAGACAGGTGATTGGTCCTCTGAGCTACTCCACTCTCATCAGTGTACAGCACTAACAAGCTCACTCGAAGTGCTAACAGGCACAGACAATAGCACTAAGGTGAATCACTCCTCTTCACCCTCATATGGCCGTTTATATGAACAGTGCAAATGTAGCAGTGTATTTGTGGCTAGTGTTTCGCTATTAAATCTTGTTTTTATCTCTTGAAATAAGATTCAGCAGTTTGCTTTGAAATGACTTTCTTACAGTTAAGGATTAAAACATGCAACACTGTCAGTCTGATATTGTATAGTCTATTAGTCTGTAATGCAAAGTATCTCTATAAAAAATAAAGTTAAAGCACCACAAACACACACACAAAAAAAATTAAAAAGTGTATAAGAAAGTCATGCATTTTGTTTTATCCAGTATGAATTGGAAATATACCTACCCCTTCACTTGGTGCAGGGCAAGGCATTAAACTATAATAGCTAAGCCCAGGATAGGGCACCAATCCATCGCTGGGCACACACAGACAGTTTACAGTACTTGGTTCACCTGACCACTGTTTTTGGACTGTGGGAGGAAACCAGAGACCCCGGAGGAAACCCATGCAGACATGGAAAGAACATGGAAACTCCACCCAGGATAGTATCTTTACATAAGAAAGAGAATAGTCTCTTTTAGTCGAAGCTATTGTAATGAAATACTGCATTAGATCATTTCAATTGGTTAGTTTTACGATGTAAAAAAACAAAGAAAACTGTTTTTTAAAAATGTGAATACAAGATGTCCACTCAAAAAAGAAATATGTAATTTTCTCTTAGATATTTTATTTACTTGAACTTAAGATGCTAAGTACAATAATTGCACAAAGGCATTGGTATAACAAAAAACTGAAAAGTTAAATCAACTTATATTTTAGGTGTGATAATTTGATATTTTAAGTTACATTACCTTAAGTTTTCATTGCACTTAAGGCAACCGGTTTCCTCAATTTTTTAAAGTAAGTTCAACTTACCTGGGCTTACAGTGTAGGGAATCACTGCTAATGAAAGCCTTTAGCATTTAGAAATACAAATGTTAGTTAAGTTTACAAAGTCAAATGTAGTTTCAAGGAAAAGTAATTATGATGTATTGAAATTGACAAAGGTAACCAGGGGTATTGCTAGGCCATTGTTTGGAGAGAATAAAAAGAAGAAAGTGAAAGTAAACTGTAACAGCCCTACCTGTGTATTGTCTGTATTTTGGTGCCTGTCCCTTTAAGTTCTGTCTAGCCCCGCCCTGATTGTTTCACCTGTTCCCCATTATGTGATTGTGTGCATATATACCCTTCTGTGTTTGTCTTTAGTTGCGAGTCGAACGTCATTTGTGTGGATCCTTGTCAGTCGTTGTATGGTCAGTGTCTTTGTGGAATACTTTATTAAATCTTCACTATTCACTATTGAGTCCTGCAATTGTGTCCTCATTTGGGAAACCCGGACCACACAGCATGACAGATCGACTCGCCACTACAATGGACACAGCAGGACTTCGGGAGGCATTCGGGCAACAACTGAGCCTTATCCAGCAGCTCAAGGACCAGTATGACCAGGATCAAGCCTGGATCAGGAAGGCCCAAGAACTGTTCGTTGAGATACCTCCTTATCTTCCCCTCGATCACCTCAACGAGGTCAACATACTACTTCGCCCTCCTCATAAAGACTCACAGCACATATCAAAACCCGGAGGAATTTTTTTGGGGGGCGATATGATGCCTGTGAACTCTTTAGGGGAGGACAGGGAGGGCCAGAAGCTGGACGAGCAACGCGGGGAGAGGCCGGACAGCGATGAACCAGAGCGAGGGGAGCGGAGACTGATAGCAGCTCTGAGCACCATCAGTGAGGAGGAACGCAGGGACGAGCACTCCTCTGACGGCTCACTAGAGAACCTACACTGGGATCCGTATGTCCACCGGCTCGTCTCTGAAGAAGACTCGCTGGCGGTGCTTCGACAGATCCAGCAGGAGGAGCTGGAGCAGGAGAAGAGGGAGAAGAAGATGCGGAAGAAGGCGGAGAAGAAGAGGCGGAGACAGGCTTCGCAGACCTCGACTCAGGAGAAGTCGCAGGTTGGTTCTGAGCCCGGTGAATCCACGCCTCTTCCAGCAGTTCCAGTCGGCTCTGCCACTGCAGACCCGCACGAGCATTCTCCCTTCCAGCTTGGCAGCAAAACTCCTCCTTTCCCGTCTCTCCTCAGCGACGAGGAGCCGCAATCCCTGGCTCAGATCGAACCCGAGACTCCTCCCACTTCTCTCCACTCCGTTGAAGAAGCAGTGCCTCCTTCGCTTCGGCGCGGCTCGGACACGCCGCCTCCTTCGCTTCGGCGCGGCTCGGACACGCCACCTCCGTCCCTTCGGCGCGGCGAGTTGACGCCGCCTCCGTCCCTTCGGCGCGGCGAGTTGACGCCGCCTCCGTCCCTTCGGCGCGGCGAGTTGACGCCGCCTCCGTCCCTTCGGCGCGGCGAGCTGACGCCGCCTCCGTCCCTTCGGCACGGCGAGCTGACGCCGCCTTCCTCGTCCTTCGCGCGCCTGTATGAAGATGTGACTCCGCCCATCTCTCCTTGTGTTCACGAGGAGAGTCTGCCATCCTCTCTTCACGGCGACAAGGACAAGCCGTTCACGGCTCCAGGACGCCGGACTAACGGACTTAGCCTCTCAGTGGCGAACAGCGCCACACAGACGCACGAACCTGGTCCTGTCCCCAAGCCTCCCTGTCCCCAGCAGGTTCATGCGCCCTCCCTCCCCCCCTTGTGGCCTTTTCTTTGGGGTCACTTTTGTTCCCCATTGGGCGGGGGGTGTATGTTGTGGCCATCTCCCCCGAACCTGACTAGTCAACTTCATCTAGCCATATGGACCACCCTGTTGTTACAAGCAACTCTTCTCCACTCCGTGCACAAATGACTTTAACATGTTTGGGTTCTATTTTTGGTTTACATTAATATATTGGGATTTTCTTAGTTACTTGGTTTCAGCATCTGTTTTAGTTGAGAATTCTATTTGGTAGCTTTGTTCACTATTTTTGGGGTTTGCTTGTTCTGTATTAGGCTTGTGTATTGTCATGTTCTCTTTAGTCTGCTGTTATGTGATTTGTAGTCTCTTGTCTGGTTTGTGTCTTCCTGTTGTGTTTTTCCTTTAGGTTTGCCGTCTCGGGACGCGTCGGCTTTGAGGCGGCGCACTGTAACAGCCCTACCTGTGTATTGTCTGTATTTTGGTGCCTGTCCCTTTAAGTTCTGTCTAGCCCCGCCCTGATTGTTTCACCTGTTCCCCATTATGTGATTGTGTGCATATATACCCTTCTGTGTCTGTCTTTAGTTGCGAGTCGAACGTCATTTGTGTGGATCCTTGTCAGTCGTTGTATGGTCAGTGTCTTTGTGGAATACTTTATTAAATCTTCACTATTCACTATTGAGTCCTGCAATTGTGTCCTCATTTGGGAAACCCGGACCACACAGCGTGACATAAACTGAGGTTTGTTTGCCTCTCATTTGCCAAAAGAGCTGATGTTTATCTGCTAACCCACTCCTCCACCCTATACATTTGTCTGATTATATCCATTAGTATAAGTGCTATTTCACAATTACTGTACATGACATTACATTTAATGAAAGATACCATCATGTCATGACTCTTATTAGTTTGTGACAAATGTGGCATATTAGAATGTGACAAACTGTCATGACACATTATATCATCATATATGTCATGACAGTTATCATATAACATTAAAAGATATCATTTGTCATGCCAACTCATGACAGCAAATGACATTTGACATGTTAATGTTTGACATGTTATGTAGTAGTGTTCATGTTAAGTGACACCAAAAATATCTGTCTGTCTGTCTGTCTGTCTGTCTGTCTATCTATCTATCTATCTATCTATCTATCTATCTATCTCTGTCTGTCTGTCTGTCTGTCTGTCTATCTATCTATCTATCTATCTATCTATCTATCTATCTATCTATATCTACCTACCTACCTCTGTATCTATCTACCTACCTCTCTACCTCTGTATCTATCTATCTATCTATCTATCTATCTATCTATCTATCTATCTATCTAAGTGACCAAAGAGAAAACATTTCCCAGAAGAACAAGAGATGCATTATGTGAAGACCACCAACAGTTTCTTCACTTCTAAGTTCTGACAGCTTCAGTGTGAGTTCTGGAGGACACAAAACTTTTAGGTCAATTAAACACAATCAAGCCAGAGAAAAATATCGCTCATTATAATCATATCAGCTACAGAATCTAGCCACTACAAATAGCTGCAATCAATAGGAGTAAGAACCTTCTGTACTAGATGAAAGATAATTTTGCTGTCTGAATGCGCTTTGGATGTTAAGGGTTTTTTTTTTCCCGAAAAAGGTTTTTAGTAAAATATCAGAAAATTGTAAGTTGTTAAGGAAGGTTCTGGTTACACTAAACAGCTCAAGACAGACCCTGATTAGACTGAATAACTTGAAGAGACTCATACAGTTCCAACTAGAGGACAAAACAACAAGGCCAATTTGTGACCCAATTTGGATCAATTAATTTAATGATCACCAAACGGTAGACGGTATGGACTAATGAGACCTGATCTCCTGATATTGGTGTTCTTGGTTACCAGCATCTCCTGATATCAGTATCATGGAGATGTTTGGTAACTATGGACACTGTTATATTGTAAATTCATACTAATCAGCAAACAAATGCACATGTACATACATCAACACCATTTAGTAGTCTCTACCTGCCAAGTTGAAATGATTAATGAGAAGTATATAAAATTCTGGGAAGCACTGGATCCACTTTGCATTCATCAATTTTATGCTTCTTTCTTTCTCTTTTGTCTTAATGTATTGAGGCCGACCCAACTGCTCCTGCAAGAAGCAGATAAGGGTGATGCTTCTCCAGCTGGGATAAAATTACAGTGCAATATGTCTGTCCATGGAAATTTAACATGCTGTTCAAGTCTTCAAATGGCAGTAAAAAAGGTTTTAATTGGCCAGCAATGTGTGACTAAGAACAGAATGTTCACAATGAATAACCTATAACAGAATGACTGCTGCTTTCCCCTTTAGCATGAAATTAAATGCACAGTGGTTTAATAATAAATGCCATTCAATGAAATCTTGAAATGACTGGTTTATGGGATTGAAAGCAACTAGTGGGTGAATAATAACTGGAATGTATTTCTTCCCATTATAAGTAGGTTAAACAGTGCTTTTAGGCAAAGGGACTCAACTTGTGGTTATTTTGCACAAAAGCAGAAAATCCCTGAAAGCCTAGCACAGCATTTCTCTTAAAGAGCCCATGCCACAATATTCATATTTAAACTTAACATTACATTAATATTGGGTAACATTACAGTAAATGTTTTTTTGTCAACAAATTGCTGTGTGAACAGTACAGCAAAAGAATATGTCTGTATAAATTTAATTCCAGTCCAATTTCTTGCAGTCAGCCTCCCACAGACAGGCATGTGTAACTTTGTGTTCTGTGTAAGTTTGCATTTTGTATGTAACACATATCGTTTCAACTGATACACCACATAATATCCAGCGTTTCTGTAATCAAA
Organism: Crenuchus spilurus; assembly: GCA_036984385.1. NCBI lineage: Eukaryota > Metazoa > Chordata > Actinopteri > Characiformes > Crenuchidae > Crenuchus > Crenuchus spilurus. Next base: position 15,968 of record BRDA01002456.1, read on the forward strand.
AGCTGACAACATGACTAAATATTCTAACGGCCTTGTTCATAGGCAATGACACACAGACGAGACATTCTGATGGCACTGACTAGTTGATTGACATAAATATTTGCTTTTGAGGCAAAAACAAAGAATTGTGAGAGAGATACAGGCTATATGAGTTTTGCTGTTCACCTACTGTTGTGAGAAATGCACTTGTTGTGCTGAGAATGTAAATCATGATGTGAGAAATGAATCAAATTGACTGAGAAAAACTGTAATAATACAGCTCAGTTTAAGAGTGTAGCGTAATTTACTGTGTAATTTCCTGGAGTGTACAGTGTACATGAACCAGGATTCCTTGTGGTACTTCAATGTAGATACAGCAGAAAATAACAATGTGAACTAAAGCACACTGACTAGTCTGTGAAAACTTATGATAATCTATATGTGATTTAAGTGGGTTGGCAGTGTATTTTTCCTGCCTTTGATGATGAAAGTATTGTACAAAATGGTTCTATAATGTAGCACCAAAAAGCTATATAGAACCATTTCCAAAAAAGTTCTGTGTAGAACCATCTATAACACTTTCCTCATCAATCTGAAGAACCTTTCAACACTAAAAGAGCCTTTATCCATAAGAAGGGTTCTTTGCGTGGTCATGGTTCTAGATAGAGAACCCTTGAAGAACCATCTTTATTAAGAGTGTAGTTGTTCAAAGATGCTTTTTTGTGAATAGCTGTTTTTCAGCAATGCTTTTGGGAATGCTTTTAGACTCACCCCTGTCTACTAAGGCATACATAGAGAAAGTAAACATGTAAGAATGAATAATGAATCTTTTTGGTACATAAAGCCACAAAAAGGCATCAGGGAGAATAAAATACAAAACAAGGTTATAGTTCCTTTCATATTTACTTTGAAGTTTTTTAGTCTTTCCAGGTTTGGTGCAGGAAAGATCTTCTTCTACTAAGCACTGCTGTGTATAGGGGCATTTAGGGGTAGGAACTAGATACTAACATTTCAGAGTGGTTTTCTAATCCAATCCATTTCCTTCCTTTTTATGGATGTCCACAGGAAAACACATGAAAAGAGCTCAGAACACAACACCACACACTGTTCCTGTCCGGCCCATCAGGCTTGATTCAAGAGCCCTCAAACACCACTCACAGAAACATTTTAATATTAATAATTAACCTCCCCAAGAGCTCTATTCTGAATTTTCCATTTTTTTCTTTGTATCACTGACTAATGTTACTTTATTTCCTTCTCAGAAGAGAAGAGGAGGACTTTGTTCAGCTTGTTTATTAGCATCACAATGGCGGGAATGATGGGGGAGCTAAAAGAGGCTGTTGCTATGAGACGGTTGACGGGGCTGTCACCGAGGCGGAGGTTTATCTTGTGCTCTGTGGCCAAGGCGCGGGCGGATAAGGACGTGCCGACCCCCTCTCCAATCGCCACGGAGATGAGCGAGGCGGTCGGGGTTGTTAATCATGGAGGACCGCTGATCTCATGACCCTGTTCACACACAAGCGGACACATCCACACACACCAGAGTGCTGAACAGAGACAGTACTACACTATAGTCATACTTGAGCTTTGATCACACTGTTAACAGTGAAATAACTACACACATACAATCAGCATACAGTTGATTGGACACCCCTGATCAAATGACACATCCTGAACAGGAAACACATGCAAATAGGCATTCAAATGCATGATGCCCTAAATGTAAATAACTTACGTAAAAAAAACAGTGAATGTCTTAAAATTGTGAGGTTTCAAACAATCACCTAATGATGGTCATCAAATATGTAACACATCTGTCTAAGCCAGAGGTTCACAGTTCTGGTCCAGAAGATCTTCTATAGAATCATGTATGTTATCAACCTGGATCATGACTTCTGTTTACCTGAATCATGTTTGTTTTAAGAAGGTTAAATGGGTTGAATAGTGTCCTCAAAATGAGTTACTAACAAGCTGTGCCATAAGGAAACTTATAATTTGAACTGATGTTCTTTTTTTTACATTGTACAGTAACAATACATAGCATAGCACATTTTGTAAAAGACACCAAAACTATTTTTGTGGAACATCCAGAAGTTATTATGAAGTTAGGAAAAAATAATATACTGAAGGAGATTTGAGTCAAAGCACTGAGGTGAAAGTTAACTTTATAACAAAATTACAAGAAGAGAAACTTTACTGAAACCTCTACATCTCTGAAAAAGCTAGCCAGCCAAGCATGTGCTCAACACCAGTGTCTTAAAGGACAAGTACTCCTTTCATGTCTTACTACATGTCTGGGTGTGATTTATGTCAGACTGTCTTCTGCAGCCCCTACACACCTCCACCCTCAGAATTCATAAAAGTAGACATGTCCAGTCTTTGAAAAGACTTAACACACCCAAAAAAGTTTCTTTTGGCTTTGGCTGAGGATGGAATACAACCTGGCTGGCCAGCAAGGACAGCAGAACCAGCAGCCAGAGGGTGCCCTCGCTTTGCCGACTGTGGCACCATCACAGGTTTAACCAAGTCCAGAAAAACCACTTTGAGACAGTTATGGAGACACGCTCAACAAAGCCCACAAGATCCACCATGAAACTTCCAGAACTGGCAACAGACAAACTTAGCTGCTAGACAAACTTAGCTGCCACTAGCCTCTGTAATATCATCCTGTCATGGCAAAAGAGGTTGTGAGTGGTGTTAAACATTCATCAGCTCTGTCAGCAAGAGGGGACAATGTGCCTGGTCTGACCTGTAGACAGTTCGTAGAGGAATAGCCATTCTGTAGGCCTGGACTTCTCGGTCAGACACCTTGTTTACCGCCATCTGTGAGCAGTCAACACCTAGGTGCAAAGTGGCCATAACTGAATTGGACAGCCACAGAGTTGTCTTTCCCAGCCACATGCTGGATGTCTGTGGTGAACTCAGAGATGAAAGCCAGCTGTTGAGTGGAACACAGCTTGGAAGTCTTGGCCATGGTGAACACAAGTGGTTTGTGGTCCACCAATGTAAAAAAAACTGATGGAAATGGAAGTGCCATGTTGCCCATAATTGAAGGATTCAAGAGGTTGCCAGGCATCACTGACCCACTTTCATGCACTGCCCCATTGTGTATTCCAATGCACCTGTATTAATAATGATGGAGTACATCAGGTAAGGGGTGCACCAGCATAGTAGCATGTGCCTGGTGCAATTCTGGATGACCTCTATTGATATAGTGGCTGAGAAAGTCAATGGTGTGCTGCCTGAACTGAGACTTTGCTGATTATCAGCCCATGCTGACTAAAAGGTTTGAACAGTATTTTGAGGTGTTGCAGGTGTTCTGATTTGGAGGTGCTGGTGGCACATGTTGTCCAGGTAGACAAAATGGAATGGCAGGTCGTGAAGGATACTGTCAAAGAGGCATTGAAACATCATAGTAGCATTCTTAAGCCTGAATGGCATACAGAGGTACTCAAAAAGGCAGAAAAGGGTGATAACATCTGTCTTTGTAACATTCATTAAGTGCACAGGGCCTTAAAGGTTGCCCTGGACTAAGTCCACTTTGGAGAAGATGACCCTCCCAACCAAAAAGGTGGAAAATCCTGGATGTGGGAAATAGGGTAGTGGTCTGGAATAGTGATGTTATTGAGGGGATATTAATTGCTGTACAGGCAATAACCACCATCTGACTTTTGGACAATAAGCAGTGGCAAGACAATGCTTTGCACTGAATATTTGATCCTAAACCTCTATTTTATTGGCTTACTTTTAAAATATCTGCATAAATTGATATATGATTTATGTTTATGAAACACTAATATGTCAGCTCTGAAAGTGTTAAATACATAAAAAATTGCAGAGCTTCTAAAATGATAAAATATGTAAAACAAAATATATTGTAAAATGGAAAGAGGAAAAAGAATGAGAGATTGAATTTGGGTCCTTTTTCATCACACACCCTTGGAGTTGGAGGCATGGAGAGGAGTTTAGCTTACAAGGTTATGCTTCTCAGGGGGATTTTGGCAAGTTTTCAGATCTTTTGCTCCAGGCATGTCTAAACCAGGTCTCCCTGTGGTTTCAGATGTAGGAGTGAGCCTGCATGAATGTTTATGCGTGTATTCAGTGATGGAGATTAATTCATTTTTGTGCTCAAGCAGTTATGTTTACGCTTTATTACATGCAACATATCAGTGAAAACCTCATATTCCTTACATTTTTACAACTCAAATAAGAAAAAGTTTCTTTGACTTTTATTTCATTGCAGACACCAAGACATTTCTTAATTTAACTGGTCAGTTTAATTTTATTTGTTAATATACATCAAATCCTGCATTGCAGGTCTGCAACACATTCCAAACATGTTGGGACAACAAAGAATTTATCACTTTGTAATGTTGCCTTTCCTTCTCTCAACACTTAAAAGAAGATAGGGCACTTTCAGCATAGAGGATACCAAACGATGAAGTCTTTCAGGTGTTATTCTGTCAAATTCTTAAGGTTGTACCTTAACCATGTTAAGGTTGTAACATGTACAGCATTTGGATGTCCTTGTAAAAGATGCCATCCTGATGCCAGCATATGTTGCTATAAAATCTCAATGTATTTTTTTTAGTGCAAATTACCTTTGCCAATGGTACTGACACAACCCCATACTCTAATTTTTGAACTTGTTGCTGATCTGGATGATCCTTTTTGTCTTTGGTCTGGAACATGCAGTGTCTATTTCTACCAATAAAGATCTGGAATACTAATTTATTTGACCACAGTACACATTTCCACTGTGTGATGGTCCATCCCAGACAGCACTGGCGCTAGACATGCAGGTGCCCCATGTGCATAACCACCCGCAGCCCTGCTGGATGGGGGGGGATGGGTGTGTGGTGCAGACAAAAGGGACGTCCGAAAATGTAGGTGCCCCTGTAAAATTGTGGTGCCCCACACACAGTGCGTGATTAGCATATGCGGAGTGCTTAGGCTTGAATTCTTTATTCACTGAAATACATGTAGGTAGAGAAATATGCAAATCCTTTCCAATCTTTCTTTGAGGAACATTGTTTTTAAACATTTAAATGATTTTCTCATACATTTGTTGACAAACTGGACATATTCTGTACTAAACTCAACTTTTTGTGGATAAAGCTAAAGACAAAATAATTCTTAAAGGCACAGTAGCAAATTCTAAAGCATGTAATAATGAATTTTGGTGCATAAAACCACATATACTGTATATGTGACCCTGCATGGCAAAACCTGGCCAAAGTCTTCCCCCCCCCCCCCCAAATATAAGTTAGCATGCTGAAATTCAACTATATTTGTGTCACAAGACATTAATAAATCAGAAATAATTAAATGTTAACCCAAACAAATCCAAATCTACCAGAAATTAATACTACAGTCACAGTGTGTACATCAGCTGAAGACATATGACCTGTTTACGCTTGGTGGATGGATACATGACCTCAAACATATTTCTACAGCAAAAATTTAGTTCAGGAGCCAAATGACACCCATCAAGCTTGTGTACCTCCGATGTAGAAGTAATTCTACATCAGGAATTGAGAGGTCACGGAAACCTGTTGTTCTAGTAAAATCAGCAAATTCAGTGAATGGCTTGTTGCATAAAATAAGTGTATATAAAAACATGCACTATGATAGATATTTGAGACTATTATTTTTCATTTACAGCATTACAGGCTTATTTTTGTTGCAAATGTGAGTGACAGGCTGAACAACCCAATATCTCAATAAGTTACCCAGCAACTTTGGCCAGGTTTTCCCAGACAGGGTAACATATCATAATCTTGCCTTGGTAAAATAAATAAATCAGTGAATTTATGGAAAATTTAGGATATGGGCCCTTCAAAAAAGTCCTGTATTACAGTACTGTGTGTGCACTCTTGCCTTCTATATAACAGTTTCCCCAAAGAAATGGAGGGTGTTTCCTGCCTTGCAGTCTGTGCTCTAAAAATATTTTCTGCAGTGTTTCCATTTTTCCTGTCCCACTTTCTTATACTGTATTTTTTTTATTTTTTGTATTGTTTCATTGCTCAGGAGATGTCAGTTGTTACTCATCAGTAGTTCACTTTCTGCTGTCAGCTTTAGAAAAACACAGAAGCAGAAAAGAACAGAAAGAAACTGACTGGCAGTCAATGGCTAAAAATATTGCATAGCTTATTAAACCAGAAGCAAAACTTTCAACCTTTTTAAATCACTCTGAACTCACCTAAACTACTATCACAACTTTACAAACATCATAGAAAAGACAGAACAAACAGGATCTAAAGGACTGAAAATTGTCAGCCATAATTATATTGAATTTATTATTTTATGACTGATTGTCAGATTGTGACTGCCATTTATCACCACCACTTTTAAATCCCATGACGGAAGTATTAAAGTTACGGAAATTCGAATGTAAGCAAATCAATCTATTTATACAGATCTATTTATACAGAAGCGTACACAGACACATATGACTCATCCATTAGATGATAGTGTAAATAGAATAAATGGTATTTAACACATTTACAGTATAATAAACTAACCACTAACCTTTATGATAATGCTTGGCTGTTTGGTTTGAGTCACCTGTCTTATCTACTGGGAATGTGAATTATAGGAACTGACAGCATAAACTCACTGGATAAACACACAGACCTCAATGAGAACTGATATTCTATACTTTTACAGTATATTGTCATCTATTCAAATATAACCTTTTGTGTATACAAAAAGAAACACTATGAGCATTTTAACATTTTCCTGGCAAAGTCCTTCCCTTATTATATAAGAGCAAAGATTCACAGAATGTATTGCAAATTCACTTTGTTGTAAGACCTCCCTTGTTAGACACAAACGTTAAATTATGATGTGTAACAAGCAACAAACATTAGATAACAGTGAAGACTGTTGTTGCTGAGTTCAGATGCTTAGCATCCTGCAGAGGGCTACAAGCCTCAGACATGAGGAGATGTGGTAGAACAAGGAACAGTAGAGGGAACTGAATATGGTATATTACTTGAATGTTGTGGAGGGTAAACTGGAGAAAATTATGTTTTCATCTATATTAGTGCTCTGTTTTCTGATAGTCTGTGCCTGGATATGAGGATATGAGCTGAAAATTTGACTGTATTTGGGATTAAAAAGGTATGTGTACATGAAGAGCTATCCAGTGATTGCATCCAGAACTCCCTCCAGCATGCAAGTCTGTGCTGGGCATTCCCCTCCCCCCCAGAAGATCAAAGTCTATTGCGGGTGGAGTGACTGGGACCTACACGCAGTGCGTAGTCCACGTGGGCCCTGTGTATCAGCATCATGCCCTTCTGGAAGAAAAGGCAGCTAGAAGGTGTTTAGGTGGATTCCTATGCCACTGTGAAACCATAATCCTGACATCTACTTCCATATGGCAGAGATTGATTCAGATAATAGCATTCCCAAACCGATGAAAATTTTTGTCATGATATTAGCGTGCGTTCAGGGTCTCTCCCTCTCTTAATCACCCGCTCAGGAATGTTAAACATTCACACCTGGCTGCACTGCTTGTTGTTATGCAAAATAAGCACTTCTTCTCCCCTGCCTCTCTCATAGACACAGACATCCCCCTCACAGTCAAGTTTTTACTCTTTCCAGAAAGTTTGATGGAAAAAAATATTTATATATAATTATAGAGCAGGAATCATGCTGCACACACACACGAGCCGAGCCAAGCGGCCGGCCGGCCGCCGAACACACATGAGCTTTTGTGAAAGCTGATACACGCTGAAGCTCAGTTGTACTGAAAAAATAAAGCATATTTCATTGTTGTAATGTAGAATAAAATGTAATTTCAGTGGAGACTGTCACTGCTTGTACAAACTCCATATGTAATATCATAAATTCTATTTTATTTGATATGAATGGGACGGTAAAGCCCTTCACACGCTATCAAACCTGCTGTACTGTATACGCAG
>BRDA01002456.1:23974-48326 GCA_036984385.1 Crenuchus spilurus
TGATTGGATCAGATTATAGGGGAGGTCATAACCCCCCTATCCCCCCATAAATTAGACGCATGCCCACAGTCCATTAAGGAAAATTCAGACACAATAAAAAAATGTCAGTCTTGTGGGACTGTGTTGATGAGTGTGTGGAGAGGAAAAAGCATGTGTGTGAATTGACTTATTAAACTGTCTTGTCTTGTTGAAACATCCATAATTTGTTGGTTCTTATCCTTTAAATGAACAAATAGGGTATAAAATGCTGGGAACATGAGTGTACAACATACATTCTGATGTATTTACACAGCAGTGGAATATTAGCAGTAAAAAGAATAAAGCTATTAATGTATGTTTTACTTTTGAAAACAGACAGATAATTTTATGTTGACTAACATTGCCATTGTTATAATTAATTACAAAGCTGATTAATATTTTTAATGTTTTGTACACAATATTTCACAATGTTCTTTATTTACTAACCACTCTGTTTTACTGACAAGGTTAAACAAGGAATCCAGCAGCTTCAATGCTCCAGTATTTGTATCTGTGTTAATGTATTTGGTATGAACTCTCTGACCTTTTCACTGCCTGGAAATCAACATTATGAGGAGCTACTGCTTCTCCATTGCACATATTTTAAAATATTATGATCTACACACAGCAAAACAGATTTATGGTGAGATAAAATTGTTTAATCAGTTTGAGGTCTGAGCTGCTTGCTTCAATGACAGCAGATTTTTGATGAAAAACTGATAACAGATCAATATATCTGAATTACTTTTGATATGCTGTGCCTGGTTAACTGCACATGCTTGTATGAATAGTTTTGCTAAATTACATGTATCTTCACCTGGAAGGAAGTTTAGAGTAATTATAACAAATGAGTCATGCATTTTAGGATTAGAAATGTACATATTGAGATTTTTATGTTTTTATTAAGATTTTCAGTCATAGTCTATGTGTATTGGACTTTTTGGGAATCGTGCACAGCACACTGTTCTCTATACAGCTTTGCTAAAATGCTGAAAATGTCTGTTTATTAGACTTAATTTGTTTATTTTAGTAATGAGTAGGTCAGTGTTAGTCACTTATAAAACTGCCAGTCCTGTGTAACATCCCCTTCCTTTCCCTCTTGTCTGTAAAAGGATGTTGGTAGCAGCTCAGCAGCATCTGTACTGTATTTGGCATGCTCGAGGAAGGAGGAGCCCTCTTTGATATTGGGGACTATTTTGGTCATTAACACCCTCCCCTGAGCCCTGCTCAAGTTAGCCCCTGCATGCCCGAGTGACGATGACACAGCGAGCAATGCTGAGCCACGCTAAGCATATCCCCCTCCCCATGAACACACACACATAGATACAGTTTCCAAGTTTTTCCCAACTAGAGAAAGAGTAACTGTCCAAACTTGTTGCCACCCCCAGAACTTATCAGTTAGTCCTCTCTCTCTCTCTCTCACACACACACACACACACACACAAACACACATAACACAGTGCAGGGCTGTGGTTATATTTAACTCCAGACTCTCTGTGTCCTTCTCAGACCCTTAGCACGGCAGGTTTCTAAGGTCCCTTATTTGGCTACTTTGGAATGCTAACCAGAAATAGAGATCCAAGGTGGACCCAAGGTATCTATGGAAGGAGAAAACTAATTAACATGCAGCTACTCATAGACAACTTAATACTCAGTACATTGATTGTAATAAATTAGTAATGGTGTGAATTTTTTCACATTTTTGAAATCCTTTAAAAATTAAGCCTCACTTCTAAAATTGCAGGTAACTAATAGAATCTTCAGCACTGCAGGTGGAGATGTTTTTATAGAACACCAGCACTCTTTGAGTCATTCCCACATTCAGTATGTCTGATTCAACTCATTAAAATTATGATAATTAGCTGATGTTAATGAGAGCCATAACCCCAGAAGACCGGGATTTAATACCCCTTCAGTTTGGGGCTCCTGTGCCATATAGAACCCTTTTTATAGGCGTTCTATAACGGTATACCTGCTGGGTGTAAAGGCCTGTGTTCTTAAAGCCAGGACTGTTCACCCTAATTGAACATCTATGCCACACATCCTTCTACAGTACTGAGAAAGTTTTCTGAGAAATGTAATAAATAAAGGCCTATTTAAAACACAACACAAAATAAGATCATTCAGTCCGGGTGGCTCAAGCAATTTAAATGTTGGTTTGATCTATCTTGTCATTCTTTAACCTTGCAAAGCCTGAACCATCAAATGTTTGTCAGAAAACTAATTCTTTGAAACTGGCATGTCTGTTTCACCTTCTGACCAATTCTGAAAATATAAATAACATTACATGTTTTGTTTTGTATCATATTTGATACATCCAGAATCTGTTGCTCACATCATGGTGTTTAAACAAACAAAAACATACAGAACACAAAGTACACTTATACACTTGAGTTTCTTTTACATTTTTACTCAAGTCATTTAAAACTTAGAAATCTGCATGTATCCTCTGGTGCATGTCCACCAGATATATATATATATATATATATATATATATATATATATATATATATATATATATTTTGTATCTAAATTTAAGTATCTAAATTTTGGACTCATCACAGTAGCACCTTTGTCAGATATAACAGCTGAACACATGACAGTCTTTCTACAATAGACATCAAATATTTTTCAGACAGTTCTTCACAAATCTGCTGCAGAAGTTCACATAAATGTTGGCACTTGTAGGTTTGCTTTGCTTTTCACTTCATCCCAAATCAGCTGGTTGTGATTTAAATCTGGAGACTGTGCTGCCACTCCATATTTTCAAGCTTGCCATCTTGTTCTTTTTTCCTGAGGTAGTTCTGGCAGAGCTTGGACTTCTTGGATCATTATCTTGCTGTAGGATGAACCCCTGATCAAGTAGATGCATACTAGAAACTTTCTAAAACGGTTCTAAAAGGTTTGGCTGGTAGTGTATATAAAATGTATATATAGAAACCTTTGGCTTCTATAAATCTACATTCAGACCAAGCTTTTGAGTGAAAGACAATAAGTTCATCATTTCACTTTACTGAATATACTTTTTGTGAGGGCAGGTAGTCTGGAGTTATGAAATAACCTTTGGGATGTTTGTGAGGAGGACAATATCTGAATCTTCTCCTTATTTCAATCTAACCGTATATATTTCCATCTCCACCTTCCAGTTCCCAGTACAAAGTTTTAACATAACAGAGACAGTCCTATCTCCCCCCATCACAGGACCCAGCCTTCTAGATTAGTAACCGCTAAACCTCCACCCAAGTTCTTGGAGTTCACTCCCATCTTATCCATATATCTCTTTTCTCATGTGCTGAAGGCATGCTTTGAATGTTATTAGCAAACTACAAGTTATACTTACTGCCCACTTCATTATGTACACATACCCTGTATCTCCACTCATTGTCCATTTTAGCTCCACTGACCATACAGGTTCACTTTGTAGTTCTACAATTACAGACTGTAGTCCATCTGTTTCTCTGTATACTTTGTTCACCCTGTTCTTCAGTGGTCAGGGCCCCAACAGGACCACCACAGAGCAAGTGAATTGTGTGAGCTGCGGGAGATTTTAAACACTGTCTCCACTCACTGTACCTGAATCCAGGTACACATACAAGATACTGTATATGTACCTAAAGAAGTGGCCAGTGAGTGTATATGATTGGTAAAAGTTTATCTTAATTATGCAAATATGCTTATTCAGCCACTATTTTTAAGTGTGTGTATGAATCCTGATTTGATGTCATGCTCATGGTTTAACTTAATTTTCATTTGCTCTCCAGGCAGGTTTTGTGAACTTAAGGAGGATATCAGTGGGGAAATGGGTGAAAGGCCCAAGAAAGTGGAGCAGCTCTTCCCTAACCTTCTTTTTACTTCGGTTCGGACATGCCACAGATCCTGGGATGCCTCTGCACTCCAGAACAGTCTGGAAAAAGTTAACTGCCCCACTGGGCCAAGGCAAAGATATGTGCTGTGTTCAAAACCCTGAGGATGGTGACGCTAGTTCCTTACTAAAAGTTCTGCACAGAGCTGTCTTAACCCTCTATGTCCTGTCCTATACACCATTAACATATTTAGATCTTGTGTAGAGAAGAGCTTATACCTTTACTTTGGAGCATGCTTTATGGACTGCATTACCAGAACTTTACTGATTATGTTTTATCAGCTCTGGAATACTATTGATCCGCTGACTTGAAGGTCTTATCAGTGAAATGTGTACACTGGTTTTACCATTACATAATACAGTGTTGTCTCTCTCTCTTTCTCTGCAGATAGATGTTTTTGTTATTCCTTGTGTTCTATTAGAGCAATATACAGGAATATACCATGTTTTATAAAAGTGATTGCCATCCTTTTTTTTTTTTTTTTGCAAGAATGCACCGTTCTTCTGTTCTGACATATTTGACACAGCACTATTATCAGAGAAGTTATGTTACTGTAATAAGGAATGTCAAAATACTATATATATATATATATATATATATATATATATATATATATATATATATATATATGGAAAAAAACACATCTTCTCCTATACATATATCAAGAGTTTTTGAAAATAATGTAGATTTAAGTCTCTGAAACAGTTTTATCTCATACAACACTTACATGTTGGTGTCCTGTTTGAAAATGACTCATGCCAAATGTTATTAAAATAATAATAGTGTCTCATTTCCAGATGTCAGAGATGTATCTGCAGTGTTTTGGAAAATATGTAGTAGCTACATTTGTTTTTTTTTTTATTGATTCTTCACTTCAGCCCTATTCAGTGACTTTTAAATATAAGATGTTATATTACATACACTCACTGGCCACTTCACTTGGTACACATACCTTGTATTGTCCATCTTAGCTCCGCTGACCATATAGCTGCACTTTGTAGTTCTACAATTACAGACTGTAGTTAATCTGTTTCTCTGTAAACTTTGTTCACATTGTTCTGCAATGATCAGGACCAACACAGAGCAGGTGGATCATTCTCAGTAACACTGATGTGGTGGTGGTGTGTTAGCGTGTGAGCAGTTGGAGATGTTAAACACTGTCCACTCACTGTTCTATTAGACACACCTACCTTGTTGGTCCACCTTGTAGATGTAAAGTCAGAGACAGCAGCTCATCTGTTGCTGCACAGTTTGTGTTGGTCCTCTAGTCCTTCACTGGTGACACTGTTGGCTGGTTGGTCACTATTTTCACTCCAGCAGTGACACTGAGGTGTTTAAAAACATCAGCAGCTCTGCTGTGTCTGATCCACTCTAACACACCACCACCATGTCAGTGTCACTGAGAATGATCCACCTGCTCTGTGGTGGTCCTGTGAGGGTCCTGACCAGAACAGGGTGAACAATGTATAGAGAGAAACAGATGGACTACAATCTGTAATTGTAGAACTACAAAGTGCACGTCATGGCCGAAAGTGTTGGCACCCCTGAATTTTTTCCAGAAATGAAGTATTTCTCCCAGAAAATTATTGCAATTACACGTTTGTTATGTTTTGTTATACACGTGTTTATTTCCTTTGTGTGTATTGGAACAACACAAAAGCAGAGGAAAAAAAGGCAAATTTGACAATTTCACACAAAACTCCAAAAATTGAATGTAAATAACTGTTTCAAGCATGTGATGCTCATTCAAACTCACCTGTGATAAGTAACAGGTGTGGGCAATTTAAAAATCACACCTGAAACCAGATAAAAAGGAGAGAAGTTGACTCAATCTTTGCATTGTGTGTCAGTGTGTGCCACACTAAGCATGGAGAACAGAAAAAGGAGAAGAGAACTGTCTGAGGACTTGAGAACCAAAATTGTGGAAAACTATCAACAATCACAAGGTTACAAGTCCATCTCCAGAGATCTTGATGTTCCTTTGTCCACGGTGCGCAACATAATCAAGAAGTTTACAACCCATGGCACTGTAGCTAATTGCCCTGGACGTAGACGGAGGAGAAAAATTGATAAAAGGTTGCAACGCAGGATAGTCTGGATGGTGGATAAGCAGCCTTAATCAAGTTCCAAAGAAATTCAAGCTGTCCTGCAGGCGCAGGGTGCATCAGTGTCAGCTTGAACTATCCGTCGACATTTAAATGAAATGAAACGCTATGGCAGGAGACCCAGGAGGACCCCACTGCTGACACATAGACATAAAAAAGCTAGACTGCAGTTTGCCAAAATGTATGTAAGTAAACCAAAATCCTTCTGGGAAAACATCTTGTGGACAGATGAAACCAAGATAGAGCTTGGGGTTGTTTTGCTGCCTTTGGAACTGGGTGCCTTGACTGTGTGCAAGGCATCATGAAATCTGAAAACTACCAATGGATTTTGGGTCGCAATGTAGGGCCCAGTGTCAGAAAGCTGGGTTTGCGTCCTAGGTCATGGGTCTTCCAGCAGGACAATGACCCCAAACATACTTCAAAAAGCACACAGAAATGGATGGAAACAAAGCATTGGAGAGTTCTAAAGTGGCCAGCAATGAGTCCGGATCTAAATCCCATTGAACACCTGTGGAGAGATCTTAAAATTGCTGTTGGGAGAAGGCACCCTTCAACTATGAGAGACTTGGAGCAGTTTGCAAAAGAAGAGTGGTCCAAAATTCCAGTTGAGAGGTGTAAGAAGCTTGTTGATGGTTATAGGAAGCAATTGATTTGTTATTTTTTCCAAAGGGTGTGCAACCAAATATTAAGTTGAGCGTGCCAATAATTTTGTCCGGCCCATTTTTGGAGTTTTGTGTGAAATTGCCAAATTTGCCTTTTTTTCCTCTGTGTTGTTCCAATACCCACAAAGGAAATAAACATGTGTATAACAAAACATGTAACTGCAATAATTTTCTGGGAGAAATACTTCATTTTCTGGAAAAAATTCAGAGGTGCCAACATTTTTGGACATGGAGATATAATGGGTGAAGTTAAAATGAGTGGAGATACAAGTTATGTGTACCTAATGAAGTGTCCAGTGAAAGTTTTACAGGTATTATTGTTCCATCATTTATCAATATGGTCCTATAATATATTGATGTTATTTGACTTATTTCAAATATAAGGATCAGAGCTGAAAGACATCTTACACTGTTCTTTCCATAGCCATTGTTTATTAATTAAGTAGTTATTAAAAGCGCTTTGTCTTGACAACGTATGTAAACAAGATAAAGTAGTAACTGATTATTTTTAAATGCAGTTAGTGAAGACTGCTGTAAGTATATTCAGTCAGTTATCTGAGTCAAAAAGATTTTTTAACGTGAAATAACAGGCAGCCAGATTAATTAACAATTTATTAATTAAATTCATGCATGATAAATTTAATGAATGAAGAGACCAAGAAAGATGTTTGCTGCACAAAGTGAGATGAAACTGATCGCAAATGTTGCTCAGAACAGAAAGATGTTCTGTAGCTTTGAGTACATACCTGAATATAGGCCATATATGTATATTACTGAAAGTGTTTACAGTTAAATAATGTTACCTATAATGACCTTCACTCAAGATAAATACACTATATTGACAAAAGTATTGGGACACCTGCTCATTTGTTGTTTATTTCTGGTATTAAAAAGAGTTTATCCAGCTTTTTTGGGGGAATCTGTCTCTACTATCAAAAGGCTTTCTACTAGATTTTGAAGCATTGCTGGGATGATTTGATTGCATTCAGCCACATGAGCATCAGTATATTGTATGATCATCATCACCACCTCATCCCCAACATCACCAGCTCATCTCAAAAGTACTGGATGGAGTTGAGAACACAGTTCCACAATGCTGAGGGGAGGTATACCCCTCTAGCCCACACCAGGCATTAGACATGGTGCCAACAGGTTAATGTTTAGTCCTAATTTATTGGCAGTACTTCTACAGGGATTAGACAAGCTGAATGTACATTTGTACATCTGTGTCAGCTGAGTGCATTCATTAGAAGGGGTGTCCACGAACATTATATAGTGTAGATATTATTTTGTTGCTGTTGTGAAGAAACTGGCATGTATATAGAACCACAAGAGAAAAGTGTAATCTAAACTGTTAATCTTCTAAAAAGGCCTGTATTGAGTTAATGATGCCCTTTTATTAATTTTCTCTGCTTACTGTATGACAACTGTTAATAACAAAGACAGTACAAAGTAGTAAAACTACAAAAAGGCTTTATTAATACTTCAAACATTTCAACTGCTCCTAACAAATGCAATTAAGCGTGAAGTTAATTTAATTCAAGTACACTGAGAACAGCAGATATAAACATATCACAATTATTAGTCACTTCCATTAACAAACCATCACCATATCAAATATTATGCTAAAATACTCTGGAATGATGTAGAAATTCTATTTGTAAAAGACAGATTAGTAAGACTATGGCCCATGTTGTTCTGCAGTCCGTAATGGGGAATCTCATTAACACCAGTCTGCTACCACTGATACACATTCAAATACACTACTGCACATTCAGACACAGGCAAGTGTTCAAAAACTAACATCTTTTCTAAACACCTTTCAGACCAGCCTTGTTATTTCTTTACACAGAATGAATGGATCCATGGCTCAGGACCGCTATTATGGCTTTGTTATCATCTCTGTAAACAGTTACAACTCTAAAAAAAAATCTTCCACCACAAAAGTACAATTATGACAGTCAATTCTACAAATTTGACACAAAAGTTTTTGTCTTCATACAACCTGATTGTCACATTCTTTGTCACCTTTTTGAAGTTTCATTGGCATGTATTTGTGCTCAAACACCATTATCTGTGACCCCATATTTGGGAGAACAATCAACTTGAGACAGCTATAATTTGTATTGTCAATTAAAATTTCACTTCAAATATTTGTTTTGGTGATTTGCCTTGTAAGCTAAAGTCACACATAAGAAATGCAGAATTTTTTTTTTTAAGTTTGTCTCAATTTATACTCATTACACAAAGTGACAGTAAGCGTTTTTTGTTGTAATGTTGATCAGTTTGGCTTATAGCTCAGGAAAATCTTAAATGTTTAGAATATTTGATGGTGAGTTTGTGTAAATGACTATTCAAACAACATAAATACTGTGTATCTCTCAGAGATACAACTGTCCCATTTCTAATATCAACACTCCTGAACCAGAAACATCAGAAGTGTCTTACATGGACTAAAGAGAAAAAGGTACAAAGTTCCCTTTTCAGTCAGTTTTGTGTTTCATTTGTAAATCAGCTCCTATAGTCTGGAGGAAGAGTGGAGTCCAGTATGCAGTTTCTGCAGTCTGTGATGGTTTGAGGTGCTGGTGTTGGTCTACTGTGTTTTATCAAGTCCAAAGTCAACACAGTCATACACCAGAAAATTTTAGAGCACTTCATGCTTCCATCTGCTGGCTTTACGGATATGCTCATTTTTTCTTTTCCAGCCACTGCCCATAGTGGCACAACTACTACTGACCATCATATTACTGTGCCAATCACCTCATTAGCTGTAAGTCATACTGATCAACATTAAAACAAAATACTTGAAATATGTCACTTTATGTGTAATCAATATCAAATATTGATTAAACAAACTGGTAGAATCAGCATAAATCTTATAGGTCAAACTCCTTGTTTCAGGTTTTGTCAGCCAAAGTAAACAATAAGCATGACAGAAGCTCACTAGGTTTAACTAGTCTTGGCTAAATCCCCCACTGCCAAAATTAAAAATAAAAAAATAAAATAAAATAAATACAACATACTGAAATGGTAAGTAAAAACAGGAAAGGTGTGGTACGTTTAGTCCACATTACAGAAGTCTTAAACAAAAAATCTGGTGACTATAATGCAGCTCATCTAAAGCTTCTCCTTTTTAGTTTTGTGTATATTTGTGACAACATGAGAAGGAAGGAAGGAAAGAAGGAAGGAACGTTACACTTATATAGCGCCTTTCTAGATACCCAAGGACGCTTTACAATCAACACACTCCATTTACACACACTCAACCACAAACACCGGTGAGAAGCGGCAGCCTAATTGCGCACAGCGTACTCTCAACCGGAAGCGACCGTCCACCTGGAGGACTGCATCGAGCACTAGGGAAATCACCCAGGACAGAGTGCCAACCATATCTGGGCATACATACATACATACACATTCATACACACCAGGGTAATTTTTAGAGTAGCCAATTCACCTGATCTCCATGTTTTTTGGACTGTGGGAGGAAACCGGAGACCTCGGAGAAAACCCACACGGACACGGGGAGAACATAGAAACTCCGCTCAGATGCGGACTCGAACCCAAGACCTCAGTGCTGAGAGGCGAACATGCTAACCACTAAGCCACCGTGCCGAGAACTAGAATGGAGACAGATATAGTACACTATAGCATATTTCATGCAGCTGATGAAGGTCCTGATAATTAGTTGGAATTAATTGTGTTAAAAAAAAAAAAATAAACTGGTAATGGCTGTTACTTGATTAGCCCTGACACACACATTGTGTCATTTTTGTATAAAAACATTACTATGTAATATTCTCATACTGTATCACAAACCCTGTTGGCAAAAAACACAAAATGAGTGTAAACTTCATTCAATCTTAGTTATAGTCCGCATCACATACAATATCTAAGTTGCCAGTGCAAAGGAATTCAATGAAAACTAACAAATGTACCAGAAAGAAAAAAAAAAAAAAAAAAAAAAAAAACATTTACAGTCTAGAGTCTAGACTTGTGCCCTTAATGCAGAATTTGAATGATATATTCTTGATTCAACTAATGCATAATAATAGTAATAATAATAATAATTATAATAATGAGGCTGGTGTAAAAGATAAACAATACATTTAACTCAGTCCTGAGGTTCCTGTCCATAGCTGTAAAATGTGGCAATAAAAAACGCTGCAGATCACACTGATCATCTATACCAGTAAAAAAAGTGATGAAGTGATGCACCTGCCATGCAGTTATCTCTCCTATAATATAAATAAATAATTTGCATTAATGCCTATAACCAGGCTTTAATGTCAGCTGGTCATATCTGGTTCTTCATGACAATAATCCACTTAGAAAGATGGTTTAAGGTGGATATGCATCTCCATCAGTGACCACCTGCAGTGACCACCTGGAATCTTGTCAGGAGCCTGAGAGGTTTGCCCAGTCTAAGTCATTTCAGCTGTTTCTGCGTATTATCTGACGTTCACCGTGACCTGGCAGAGAAACAGCGCATGTATTCAGTCATCCAGGGGTTGTAATCAGGGACGATCCTGCTTTTGTTCATCTGCTCCAGGTCAGCTGACTTCGCCCTCCGCTTGTCAACTTTTTTAATCTGTTTCTCAACCTCTCGTCTGGTTTTGGCTCGTAGTGCTGACTCATGGATCTAGACATAGAGGAAAATGTCTCATTAACGAACATTAATCAGTATGTGTTTCAGATGCCTTAAAAACTCAAATATTTTGTTCCTTCACACTCACTGGCAACATTATTAGGTACACATACCTTATATCTCTACTCACTGTCCATATTAGCTCCACTGACCATAGAGGTGCACTTTATAGTTCTACAATTTCAGACTGTAGTCCATCTGTTTCTCTCTATACTTTGTTCACACTGCTCTTCAATGTTCAGAACCCTTATGGAACCACCACAGAACAGGTGGATCATTCTCAGCACTGCAGTGTGTTAATGTGAGAGCTGCTGGAAATTTTACACACTGTGTCCACTCACTGTTCACTCTATTAGACACACCTACCTTGTTGGTCCACTTTGTAGATGTAAAGTCAGAGACAGTAGCTCAGTTTGTGTTGGTCCTCTAGTCCTTATTTTGGAACACTGTAGGCTTATTGATGCACTATTTTCACTCCAGCAGTGACACTGAGGTGATTAAAAACATCAGCAGTTCTGCTGTGTCCAATTCACTCTAACACACACCAACACACTACCTGCACCACATCAGTGTCACTGAGAACAATCCACCTCCTCTGTGGTGGTCCTATGAGGGTTCTGAACATTGAAGAACAGGGTGAACAAAGCATACAAAGAAACTACAAAGTAATTGGAGAACTACAAAGTGCATCAACATGATCAATGAGCTAAAAAGGATAATGAGTGGAGTTACAATGTATATGTACTGGTGAGCATATTTTTTTAACTCAGAAACCACTTCCAGTTACATAAGAGGTAAACACTATAGGTTATCATAAACCTGGTTCTGGTTGAAAAAGATTTCCAGCACAAACAGAAAAATGTATACAGGGAAAGGTTGCTTTTCTTTCATTTAAACTGGTTCATTAATTATTGCCCAGTAAACCAATGCTTTCCGTTCTCTCTGGATACCTTTTAATGCTGTACTGCACATACTGCAGAAAACAAGCAGCTCACCTCATTAGTTGATGCAGCTGGACCCACGTTATGAGTTTTTTTGGAGGCCACATCTGCCTGTCTCTCTCCTGAGCCATACAGAGCAAAGGGATGTCTGCTGTCTTTGTCAGTGTCTTTGGTTTTTCCTGCATCTTTGGTCATCTGTGGTTTGGTCTTAGACTTGATTGGCTTGTGTATATGCCAGTGTTTGCTCTTTGTTTTGCTCTGGATGCAGGTGTCCGTCTCTGGATGAATTACAGAGGTAACTGGGGAAGCTTCTCTGCATTTCTCTTCCTCCCGAGGCTCAACATCTCCTCTGATTTGTTCTGTGATGAAGAAAGAGATTTAAGTGTTATGGATGAAATCATAGCATGTTTACATTTGTTGAAGTTTAACCTTGTAAAGCCTGAGACATCAAATGACTGCCAGAATTCATTGAAATTTACATGTTTATTTGACATTCTGACAAATTACGCAAAAAAATAACATTGTATATATGAGCTTTCTTTTGTGTTATACTTGACATACCCAGAATCTGTTGGTCACAGCATGTTGTTTAAAAAAAACATAAAGAACAGAAAACTTTATCCCCTTATTCACAGAGTTTCCTTTAAATGTTTACTCAAATCATTTCAATGCATGTGTCCTCTAATGCATGCAGTGCACTGATAATCCACTGGGGGACATGTATCTGATTATATACTTCAGCTTTTTCTTATTTATTATATGAAAATGTTTTTTTCATTTTACAATACAGTAATAAGCAATAAGAATGTATCACACTAATGATGAAGGTGTCTTAAAAACTGAAATATGATACACTTGGCTTTTTTGGGTAAAAAAAATGGTTTAGTGAGAAACAAATACACACAATGCTCCTCTTAGCTCAAATGATGTTCTTCCAAGACATGGTTGGTGTTATGAAGTTGATTCCGTAGTTTAACAATGATGCTAACATGGAGCCTAATATAATAAGTTTAAAAAAAATTGAGGGGGGGGACATGAACTAGCTTATCACCATACTTTACATTTTAAAACAGATGTCCACAATCTCATCTGAATAAAATGTATCTATGTACACCAACTAATATGGCAACATTTCACGTAAAAAAAGTTAAAAACTCACTATGTCCAAATGTTTGTTGACACCCCTTCTAATGAAGAAGGCTTTCCATTGACCCAGATGTACAGATGCACACACAGCTTGTCTAGTCCCTGTAGAGAAGTACTAAACAGAACTAAACACAAACTTATTGGCACTATGCCTAATGCCAGGTGGGCAAGAGGGGTATAACACCCCACCCCACCCCCCACCATTGTGGAACTGTGCTCTCTGCTCCATCCAATAATTTTGGGATGAGTTGGGGAGTTGGACATCTATGAAATGTAGTTCATTAAATCTGTAATACCTATTTAATAAAGTGTTTGTGATAATGTGAAATAAGGTGAGCTTCCTCTTTAAGGCATATGGCTTTAAGACAATAAGTGGCCTACCTGGAATAGGAGAAAGAATGATTTCTCTCTCTTGTTCATGTTGATCAGGATGAGCTGCCTCTAGTATCACCTTGTCAGACTGTGATGCAGGTGAAGTTTCCTCCTTCGGCTGAAGTGGTGCAACTTTATTTTTGCTTAAAGGTGTAGATTTACCACTAGATTCAGTATCACTTCCCCACTCACCCCAAAACCAGGGGTTATGTGCTTGTTCCAGCAGGCGCCTGGATAACCTGTACTTCACCAAGTCCTCATAGCATTTGGAGTAGGTTTCCCAATTTGGATCCTTGAATTTCTTCATGTATTCAGATCTAATCCGCTTTGTCACCATATTCCACTGTAAAGGAAGAAAATCTAAATTAAGTTTTCATCAAGGCTACACTGCCAGCATATCCATGTGACAGCAAGAATAACAACAAGACATTCGGCAGGCTAACGTAGTGGTCCGGGTTGCCAGGTCAAAAAGAAATCCTCCAGCCCAATGTCTGCCAGAAACACGCCCTATACAAGCTTAAATTAGCCGGAAATCTAAAGTGTCTAATTACAGATGATTAAGGAAGCTTTATTTGCTATAAAATACTCTTAAACATTCATATAAAATCTTATGATAAAAGTATAGAAAATCTTAAAATCTGACTTTATATACTTTTAAAGCATTTAATATGCATGTATGTATGCATTTATTATTATTATTATTATTATTATTAAGACAATCAGAGAAAAGTGTAACTGAGGTTTTTATTTTAATACGGAATATTTAATATTAATAAATCTTCAAAAGACATCTCCAACAATGTTTATTCCTTTTCTACTGTGTTACTGTAAGAGCTTTTTGCTACATTTTTTATTTGTATTTTACATCAGGCTGAATCCCATCACCTCTGAAATTTTAACATCACCTCGATTTTCAAAGTAACCCACTGTGATAGAAGTGCTGCAAATCTGGCAACCCTGTTGGTGATTTGTTGTCTTTCCTCTTTAGCGCCTCCCGCCTGACATTTAAATAAAAACACTTCTGAAGACTTTTTTTGTCAATAGCCAATGGCTGTCGTAGCTGCTGCATTTCCTTTGACACACCCCTGCAAAGAGCCACAATATGGGAAGATACTTGGAGTGTACTCAAACGATATTGTATTCAGACAATTCAGATTATATCAGACGAGAGATATTTTATTTTGTAATGAGGGGAGGGAGACTATTATTTTAGTTGTTCATAACCCATTGTATCTTTGTTCTGATGAGATTTTCAATTTCTGAAAAGTTTAAAAGTAATTTTTTTATATGGAAGCTGTATTGAAATTGTATCACTAAAATGACCGATTTATTTTTGACTGTGTAAATATCACATACATGAAACAAAATTGTGACGTTTTAATCCCTGGCTCAATATTTTAAAAACGTCTTGAATTATAGCAATAATATTGAGCTTGCTAACAACAAGAAAGATAAAAAAATATAATGTACTTATTGGAAGACTTTGTAATAATCTCTGTGTAATTTATATGGTACACTGATGATTAATTTGTATTTATATACTTTAGAATTTTTATTAAAAAATAAAAACATTTTATTTTTTAAACAAAAACACTTCTGAATGCGGTACCTTTTCCTGAAAGGAAGCCAATGGCTTACAAGCGTGTTTTCCTTAGACACGCCCCTCCATAGCACCGCCCATTTAAACTATGGCAGTCCTTGAGTTACGTATTCAGGGTTGCCAGGTTCGTGTTTTTTACGCCAAAGTAGCTATTGGAAAATGTAGCCACGGGTAAAAAAAGACAGGGAGTGCCGATTTTTGTGCTACTTTCAAAATGTACAATGGCCATCAAAAAGCAAGTTAGTAAACAAGCAAAAAATTGTTAAATTGCACAATTAGTGTGTTATTGGGTCTACATAACATGGGCTACAAGCAGGCAGGGAGACGAAATACTGATAATATTAGATGATATTGTAATAATAGAAAAGTAAATGAATGACAATGTAAGATTAAAAGACGACTCAATAGCAGCTCTTTCTAATATCTATGATTGCAAGCTTAATTCTAGGCTAGTTTCAGCTTGGGTGTGGCGTCTTTCTGTCACACGTCTGCCTGGAGATTTTTTTGTGACATGGCAACCCTTCACGTATTTAACCCAGTTTCAGGTCTAAAGATGCAGAGCGAATGACGTCGAGATAATCATGTCAGTTGTACTAGTAAACAAATCTCTTACCTGCAAATATACAACAATAATCCACACACTGACACAGTTTAACGTTGTAAATTGTAAATACGATGTGATATCTGTCTACCCCCATGTTCAAATCTAGTAAAGTGTATTAGCAGCTGATGGCTTACCGTCCCCAACATTGAAGCACTTTCTTTTTATGTCAGCAGTCCACACATCTGACACAACACTGCTGAACGTGTTTTCCATTCATCTGCGTAATCCCAGGTCTACCTAAAGTAAGATAATCTGGCTTTTACTTACAGTTCCTTCTGCTAACCGCAGGCAGACGGAAGCAGGTGGTGTTTGTGGTGGTGCTGTTTTTGTGCTGCTCGAGTTTGGCTCCTCCAGGTGGTGGAGGAAAGGGTGAAGACACGAACAGGTCAGAACTGACCTGACAAAAGTATTAAAGTTCACCGCATACCCCAACCCTTACAAAAACACCATCAGTACAGTGCCTAAACCGTCGTACTATCATAAGGGCCCGTTTCTTTTATAATCATGTTGGTAATGGTTTGTATATGGTTTTTATTTGCTCTTACAAAAAAGTACAATGATAATACAATACCAATTTGCCAATGACATCTAATAATGATGTAATATTATACCACTACATACTATACCTGTAGTGAACTTGAGACATCTTGAAAAATTTGTTGGCACTGTTTGCATAATAATTTACTCCAAATGAAATATTACAATGAGAGATTTTGGATTTCCATCTTTCTTTAGCTTTAAGCCAAACATAAATAAAAAACAAAAAAAGTCTTGAAATATGTCACTTGACATGTGATGTGATGAACATAAAATATATGAGAATTTACTTTTTGAATTTAATTATGAACAATAATGTAAATTGCTTTAATGTCCCACCATCCTTCAAGAAACAGGGAAAACTAGCATCAAGACTCTTCTCTGTCCTTGGACCGAAGTGGTGGAATGAACTCCCACTGACTGTTTGGACAGCAGAATCCCTCACTGTCTTCAAACACAGACTGAAGACCATCTCTTTGTGGAGCACTTAAGCAAGCACTAGTTTAAATCTCTTGTTGTAATGCATTGTTATGCTCTTAGATTGTGGATAATTGTGTATCTCTCCTTTCTTCTAGGCATTAGTAATGATTTTGTTCTAGCAGTGTCTGAACTAAAGAATTGTTTGGACCTGTCTGTACTAGCAGAGATAATTCTCATAATGGAATCAAAGCACTGTTGTACGTCACTCTGGATAAGAGTGTCTGCCAAATGCTGTAAATGTAAATGTAATGTGGTGTTGTAATGATTAGATACACTACCAGGGCATGTTTGGTTTCTGATTTGGAACCACAAGGCTAATGTAATGTAACATGTTACCCAAGATTTTATAATAATATATAATCCCAAGATGTTATATTATACATTACATACCTATAGTGAACTTAAGACATTATTGACCAGATGCTTACCAATTTACTGTAAATTTTGATTCATAGTGTGAATCAAAACCACATATATAAAAATCACTGCTTTGTGTTCTTGGGTGGTAAGAAATGCATTAAATTTGCTCTTGTTTTCATTTTAAGAGGCAATTTTAAGAGAGATACAGTTTCTCAGACATCAGACTGCTTTGGGCCTATCAATGGTCTAAGCCTTAGAACACCATATACTGCACCATATGTTAAGTATGAGTTAGTGAGTGTCAGATATCAGCTATGTCTGGCTCGGAGAAGCAAATGGAGACACATTCTTCTCACGTCAAGCTGAGAGTCAGTTTTCAAGGCAGAATGCATATACACACAGTAGAGTGTGATAAAGATAGAAATGAACTCAGTCACATCTACTAGGCTACTTCTTCAAGAGACTACATGATCTCTATCTGGAATGGGTGGAATATTAGGCATTGTATGTTGTTTAACATGTGAGACACATTTGTGCTGAATGAAATGAATGCACATGTACATATCTCAAAAAATACCAAATAATGGACTTTAATAAGTTAATATGTATGTACATTTTACATTGTGTTGTTTGACAATGCACAATGATCTTCGTTTCTCGATGTTACCCATTCTGCACCGAAGCTTATTCTTCATGTAACACAGGGTTACGACATAAATCTCCAATGAATCTGTCCCATATCAACACAGCGCTCCACTACTGTGTGAGTCATGGCGAGCAGACGCAGGCGATAACCATGATAGTTGATTTAGAAGCATTTGCGGTGGACAATGCTGGGTCCTGCCTCATCGTACTCCTGCTTGGTGATCCACATCTGCTGGAAGGTGGACAGGGAAGCCAAGATAGAGCCACCGATCCAAACGGAGTACTTACGCTCAGGTGGGGCAATGATCTGGGATGAGAAAGAGAAGGATGTGTGTCAGAGATGTACAATCTCTCTATAGAAGGGGCATACATTAGAGGAGGAGACACTGATATATTACCTTGATCTTCATTGTGCTGGGGGCCAGGGCAGTGATCTCCTTCTGCATACGGTCAGCAATACCAGGGTACATGGTGGTACCACCAGACAAGACGTTGTTGGCATACAGGTCCTTCCTGATGTCAATGTCGCACTTCATGATGCTGTTATAGGCAGTCTCATGGATACCAGCAGACTCCATACCTACAGGTGAAGGGAAATGTTGTCAGCTGATGTGGCATGACATGATGGAGATGTTGTAATAATGTTGTAGTGAATACACACCAATGAAGGAAGGCTGGAAGAGGGTCTCAGGGCAGCGGAAACGCTCGTTACCAATAGTAATCACCTGGCCATCAGGCAACTCGTAGCTCTTCTCCAGAGAGGAGGAGGAAGCAGCGGTGGCCATCTCATTCTCAAAGTCCAGAGCCACATAGCACAACTTCTCCTTGATGTCACGCACGATCTCACGCTCAGCTGTGATGGAGGATTGTGTGATTTAGCAAGACATGAGGAATAATTAATGAACTAAGACTGCAAGTTAATAGAACTGCTGAGATTTTTTACCGGTTGTGACAAAAGAGTAGCCACGCTCAGTCAGGATCTTCATGAGGTAGTCAGTCAGATCGCGACCAGCCAGATCCAGACGCATGATGGCATGGGGCAGAGCGTAACCCTCATAGATGGGTACATTGTGGGTGACACCATCACCTGAGTCCAGCACAATACCTGAAATACAACAATGGCTGAGTCAGTATCCTTAGAAATTATACCTATAACGCCAACAATGACTCTCAATGACAAAGCCATTCTTTAACTAGTCTTTAATATCCTGTTTAATGTACTTTGTCTTAGTCCTATAATACCTAAACCCAACCTTAATAACAGCACAGTTTGTCATTGTGTTCCTTACCGGTGGTACGGCCAGAGGCGTAGAGGGACAGCACAGCCTGGATGGCCACATACATGGCAGGGACGTTGAAGGTCTCAAACATGATCTGGGTCATCTTCTCACGGTTGGCCTTGGGGTTCAGGGGGGCCTCAGTAAGCAGAGTTGGGTGCTCCTCGGGGGCTACACGGAGCTCATTGTAAAAGGTGTGGTGCCAGATCTTCTCCATATCATCCCAGTTGGTAATGATGCCATGCTCAATGGGGTACTTAAGGGTGAGGATACCCCTCTTGCTCTGAGCTTCATCTCCTACATAGGAGTCTTTCTGACCCATACCCACCATGACACCCTAGCAAAAGGCAAAATAGACATTTAACACCACATTATAGTATTTGTTGTGGGAAGAATTCCAGTTTCACGGTGTGCAGAGTCATAGTAAACATACCTGATGACGGGGGCGACCAACGATGGAAGGAAAGACAGCCCTAGGGGCGTCATCACCGGCGAAGCCAGCCTTCACAAGGCCAGAGCCGTTGTCGCACACCAAGGCGGTAGTCTCCTCGTCGTCACACATTTTGGTGGGTTCTGCATGTCAACATGGTAATTAGATCATGACATGAGGAAGCACACACAGCACAGAAGCAAATACAGAAACAGTTGTACTCTAGCGTTTTAAGTCTCATTATTTTTCTTTTTATATACAAATAAGATCTATAAAAAATCTTTAATTAATTTGTTATGTGCATGGACAATAATAAATAAATGTTTTCAAAATGTAAGTATGTTTGAAGGGTTGTTACATAATTTTTTTTCTTAAATTCTTTTTTAAAAGCTATGTAGGAGGTGACTCTGTCTAAACGTGACTTCTGAAAATTTATATATTACACACAAAGAAACTGTTTAAAAATCTAGTACAAATCCCATTCTAAAGTTTAAATATTAAGATATATCTGCGCTTGCTTTCCTTCCTCTTTTTAAACATGCAGATGATTTTTTTTCATTTGTGACTTTTATTCTACAGTTATTTGCTTAATTAGGTTTAGTGTATTTGCATAAATAAAGTCAACTTTGAAAAAAAAATCAAGATCTGCTACAATTCCAATCTTCCTACCTTAGATGTTTCCTTTCCAGATGAAGCTCAGTGCAGAATGCAACCACTGCTGGTTCCAGCTACGAAGGGCCACCTTTGCTAGGGGTCCTTATATACCCCCAAAGACTTTATTACCCCCCCTGTGCGCACCATTGAAGATGTGTGTTGGATTGCTGCCCAGCCTTCACCCATATTAGGTTCTTAAATGGGACTTCGTAGAGTAGCTGCCTGCCTCCCTCAGTTCCAAGTGCATGACTGTCCTAATATGGCATGATAGTCATGATCTGAAGCCAGGCCACCCAAACCGTATATGGGGGGTAGTAGGATGCACATGGAGCTGCTTTACTACGATGGCATGCAGGACCTCTTACTGCATGTAGGATGGCTTTATACATTACAATGAAATACTTTGACTGTGGATAACAACAGAGAGTCCAGGATTAAAGAAAACTGCAGCAACGGTGGGTTTCACTCACCATGGATTGAAGGGTCATTGAAATATGCTACTTAACCCTTTCATCACCAGAGCACAAGCTTTCTCACGGTGCTTTAAATCAGGATGGACTTAGCATGGCTTAATGTACTAAAACAACAAGCTAGGCACATCAAACTTCTCTCACTTAATGCTGTTAATAACTACTTCTACTGCTCAAATGATCAAACTTTGATTCAAAAGGACAGCCATACATTTTACATTGTAATGGGTTTCAATGGACAACAAATAAGCTTAATGTAATTTATGACTTTCCTTTTTGTTCACAGGTTGGTCATTTGAGCAGTAGCAAACATATGAGTAGTATTAAGTTAGAAACATTTGATGTTAATAGCTCATTGTTTTAGAACATTAACCCAATTATGCCTTTTTCCTTATAATGGATTTGAATGGATCACAGGTTTATACCTTTAGCAGTAGATAGAATGTATTAGTAATAAGCATGAGAAGTTTGGTGTTACTGGCTCACTGTTTTAATACATTAAGACACTTTAGCTTTTCCTTATAGAAGTAAATGGAAATAAAGAAGTTTAATGTAGTTTTTTTTACTTTTCTTTTAGATTACAGTTTGAACATTAGAGCAGTAGAGAGTACTTATGAACAGTAATAAGTCTGAGAATTTTGGTGTCCCTAGTATGTAACTGTTATATTCATACTTATTGTATAGAAAAGTATTTCATAGCATTTAATGTAATAATTGCAACATGTCTTTTGTTTATAAAATGTTATATAAAATATACATTTTTGTATATTTAGTCCTAGAGCTTAAATCTATTCTAAGTTCTGCATATGTAAGTCTATATCTATCTATCTATCTATCTATCTATCTATCTATCTATCTATCTATCTATCTATCTATCTATCTATCTATTTATCTATCTATCTATCTAGCTAGCTTTTTAGAATGTTTAAATAAAAGGCTTCACTTTGAGTGTATAAACTACACTGGATATGATCATTTCTACAGTTTAACATGTTGGAGCTGGTTGAGAAGAGTTTATATTAAAGTTAGTTTAATATCTGTTCAGTTTATTTGTCTAAGATTGCATAAACTCATGTTTCAGCTCTGTGAGCTTCTTTTTATTCATGTGACCTAAAAGAAAAGCCCAAACAGAGTGGATGCTCTTCACAACACTCTCAATGTGGAAATAATTTTATCACACTTATGAAAATCTCAGCATTAATACACTTATAGAAATTCATGATACATCTGCTGTATACTGTTTCTTTTCTTAGCATTTAAGGTTTTAAAATTTTTTGCTATGGTATGAAAGCACCCTACAGGGTAACTCAGGAGTGATTCAACACTTTGGGAGTTCATTGGTAGATGTACACCAACACAAACTGCTATGTTATACATACAGTATCTCATTAAATAAAATCATTCATTTTTGTTCATAATTTATTTAAAAATCAATGCATATTTTATATTAATTATATGTAAAGTAATATTTCAAGCCAAAATCTCAAATCAACATAATTCAGGTTCAACACTGAAACAAAAAAGGCTTGAAATATTCACTTTACCTGAAATGAATATAAAATATATCATTTATTAAATTAAATTGTGAACAAAAATTAACTTTTTCATATTTTCATTTTAAATATATACACACTAAATGGCAACATTGAATACACATACCTATAAATTACACTCATTGTAAGTACACAGAGCCACCACAAAGTGTGTATTATTTAGGCTGTGGATCATTGGCAGCTGAAAGAAACTACCTTATTACATTTAATTTCTACTTTGAAAGAAACTGTATCTTATTGTGTTGAGTTTCTGCTGTTTAGCATGTTTTGAACTTTGGGCTCTTTAGACAATGCCTCTACTCAAATCCCTCTTGATGAGGCTGATCAAATCCCCCACTGTCTATTCCCAATGACACCTTCACACCTTGGTGTAGTCAGACCCCCTACCCACTGCTCATCAAACCCCTCTTACCTTTCACACCTCTCTGTCTACCTTTTGATCCCCTTCTAAATGTATTTAAAAGCCCAGAAGGATGTGTGTCCTTCAGACTGGGTTCAGACTGCACTGGTGACACACTCAAACTGTCATCATCGGTCATCTTCTTCAATAAAACACTGAAAACCTGAAGACCAAGTCTCCTGACTTTCTCCTGACTCAACTGCCTGATTTCTAACACAGCACTGCAGTGATACTGATGTGGTGGTGGTGTGTTAGTGTGGATCAGACACAGCAGAGCTGCTGATGTTTGTAAACACCTCAGTGTCACTGCTGGAGTGAAAACAGTGCACCAACCAGTCAACAGTGTCACCAGTAAAGGACTAGAAGACCAACACAAACTGTGCAGCAACAGATGAGCGACTGTCTCTAACTTTACATCTACAAGGTGGACCAACAAGGTAGATGTGTAATTGATCCCATTTTTTAAATTGGCCTTTTTTTGGGATACTGAGTTTTAGGTTTTCTTTGGCTGTAGACCATAATCATCAACATTAAAAGAAATAAACACTTGAATTAGATCACTGTGTGTAGTCTATATTATACAAGTTTCACTTTTTAAATTGAATTACTGAAATAAATGTACTTTTTGATGATACACCAAACAACTGGACCTACATTCATGAATCCCTTCAGGAGTCAAGAGTGCTGATCTAGGATCTAGTTTTTGATACCATGCCTGTCATAAATACAGGGGGATCTCATCTGAGCTCAGCCTACTCTGAGCTGCAAGTCTGTTTTGGACTTTCTGAGTCATATTCGACTCCTCTATAAGGCAGTGGGCTCATTAGCTTAGCTTTACACTCATAAGTGGAGCTTAGTTTGCAGCTGCCCCCCTGACTGAGCCGAGCTGCTGGGCCTCCACTGACCAGTCCAGCTGTCTACGTCACTTTTACTTGAGCGGAGACTGTGTCAGGGCTGGAGAGTCAGGCTCTTCGTCACAAGGGGAACTAAGCAGCTTAGTCGCTTGGCTAAACAAGACAGCACTGAACAAGAGCCTTAATTTGGTAGGTTCCTTCTGCTGGAGCTTTAATCAGTTCAAGAGAATCACATCCTGCAGCCTGCACACTCAAGCCAAAGCTATGAATTAATGCAGGATATGCCATGACCAACAATACTTGAGAATGTCTCTGTAAACTATCGATGAAATAACCATGTCATGGAAACCATAGTGTTTCTTTGAAGTGGTTATCAAATGAGCCAAATCTTTCCTAAGGGCAGTAGCGCCCTCTTCTGGTGAGACTCTCTCTTTACTGGTTCTTTGAGAACACGTGCTGTAAAGAAAAGCAAATGCTCAACATCTAAATCAGTAGATCATTTTATAGAAACAATTATAAGTTTGTTATTATAAGTTATAAATCACCACACATTAAAATATTTCCAGCAAATATTTCATTTCATCACAAAACATTTGATTGAGAAGCGAGAAAGCAACATTCACTGGCCACTTCATTAGGCACACGTACCTTGTTTGTATGTGCATTTTAGCTCCAATGACCATTATATATATATATATATATATATATATATGTAACCTCGATTTTACGTGTA